>QVOB01001835.1:0-60164 GCA_014839585.1 Pseudomyrmex concolor | reverse complement strand
AACACTAGAACTATCAAAAGAGTCAATGTAACTTGATTAAAAATAAAGCCGATTTAGAACAAAAATAAATCGGTATAAATTTATGAAAATATAAATCTTAGGATATACAAAACGAACTGACATTTTGAAAAATAAAATAGCTTCAGTGGGTTTTCATTTAATTTTCCATCAGTCATAATTTTTTTAACATGTCACGTAGCTAGAAAAAAAAACGAAACATCTCTCTTAAAGTTTTTGAATAATTTTATTATTTAGAGAAAAACGATTGTGTGTAAATATAGATATTGTATAGTAATATAATAAAAAGTGTGCCAACTGATTTATGTCTTGCTGTATCTGCAAAAGCGGTTGATTCTTTTCGGCTCGACAAATGGTTGTACAAATAGTTTGTGGAAAAAACATACAGAGGCAGCGTCTTAAAATATGAATATACGTTTTACTGGCAGTGTCATAATTATAACGACGTTGCACGCGAGAAGAGACAACGTTTCCTCTTGCCACAGTTTCGCAGCTTTGTTCTTTCTCTCTGCGAGACGGATGACTGGAAAAGCACATCTTTTCGTCTGTAGTTGTGGACATTGCTTGAAAGAGTGACGATAAAACTCTTTCTCTGAAAAAAAATGCAAGTTGAATAGAAAATAGTCTAAAAAACCGTTTTCAACATTATTAACAGTAAAAGTATATACACAATACAACGCATCAAAAGAATATTTTGCAAAAGAGTATATTGTGCAGAAAATATCCTATAAAATTTAAGTTCTTTTCTTGCTAGATTTTTGTGTCTTTCTCCTTTATATTAAAATACGTTTTCGTCGAAAACACTTTGTTTTGACAAAAAATAAAGAAATAAATTGGGATATCATGTGTAAATAAAAAATCTCTTTTCTTTGCTAATTAATCTTTGCTCAAAAATATCGAGGCTATTTCTTGTTGGTAAACCAAGTTTTATTTGGAACACTAATGATGACAAGGCAGAAAAAAAATTGATTCAAAAGTATGTTAAATCTTTTAATGATTATGTATTTCTGCTTCTTATCTATTACATAAATCTATTTTTTAGAATATTTGCTGTCTATTTAAAAAGACATTTATTGTGATTTAACATTGCTATACAATTTTTATTAACATTGTCGTACTACATATCAGTTTTTCAAAACTGTAAGATTTATGAAGAGATTTTGTGCAACTTTGCTTGCAACTTGCGCAATAATTGATATCGATAAAATCATGGTTTTATTTCAATGCGCGCTTTTTACAATATTCTTCATTGCTCTGCGCAACCGTACTACATAACTTATCCCGTGCGCTATTCAGAAGAGCCGCGATTAAGCGCAAAATCTTTTCTATATGCAGTTTGTCATAGAAACCGGCGAATCCGGCGTAAATGCTTTAAATCAATGGATAAGAACATAATCCGGATCTCCAGCATGGTATAATACACAGTATAATACAGTAGCACAGTACATAAAATGTGATACTACAACAGTACATCCTTCGAAGGGATTTTCAATCATTGTCGTTAATCTGCATCGCGACAGATTATGCGACAAATTAATAAATTTTTTTGATACATTTGCATAAGCTCGTTCAAATATATCGCATTGCTCAATTCGATTCATTGTCCTCAATTAACTTTCTAATTAATCCGATTGTATTACGCGACTCGCAGTAAACAAATTGCTGTGTATATAATCTTCTACACAAGTTAAAATCTTCATTGCGCTTATTTTCCTTTCTCGTCTTTGCTTGAACTGTTTACACGTTATACAGAGGGAAGGCAAACAGTTATGCAGAACTGTTATTAGCAAAAGCTGATTAAGTAAGTTCACGTTCCATAGCGCGCAATTTTCGCGGCGAGACGCTGAAAACACCGAGGCGCCAATGATCGTGCTCAACAGCAATAATCGTGAGTCGGATAGTACGGCTGTTTACGCACCGACGACATTTTATTGGACAGAGACGCGTCTCCTCGTCAGCGCCATATTAGATTCTCAAGTACACCGCAAGCGTGCATACCAACCGCCCTGAGCAACACTCGCCAAAGCGCGCCAGGCGAGATATTGCGATTGGCGGTGAAGACGGTAACAGCGGCACTGCTGTGAATCGAGGTTGGCGAGGTCTGATCGGAAGCCCCAGGAATCTCGATCCCCAAAGTATGCGGGGGAAACTTATCCGACGCGCTATATCGTAAAAAGCCACTACGCCGCGTAACCGGAAAGAAGGAACCGTCAAGACGTTTGAACGACAATAGAAAAGCGAAATCTCGCAGATTTCTCGCGAACCAGATTTATTTCCCGTGAACTCACTCCTGTATTCTCTCTACTAGACCGCGTTAATAAACTAATTACGAAAGCCGTCGTACGTATATACGTACACAGATACACGGATGAATCGATAATCGTGAAATACATCAAGCGAGCGTAATTGGAGATGCTATCGGCGTAATTCACGCTCACCCAGTATAACGACAGGGACGTTATCGATGGATTGCCAAGTTTGCACATAATATAACGACAAAACCGCACCCAACTTCGTGGACAGATTAGCGGAGCCACTGACAGCGAAATCCGAGTAGCCAAAGCACAAACCTAGTGAGACTACGGTTAATTGGGTTAATTGGACACTGTGTGAATCTGGCGGTGCTATAAATTCAAGTAAGTTAATGCGATCGCGGTTGGACGTCCACATTGATCGAAAGGTCGGGACGAGACTTCTCCAAAGGAGTAGGTGAAGGATGGCGAGGGGTGGATAGCGCTACAGAAAAGCGATCGTGTATCAGAGAAAAGGAGCGCATCCTTTTACGAAACTTTTATAAAGCATACCCCTATATATTCCTATCCTTTCACAAAATATTATTAACGTACTCACTTTGAAGTCTTCAGCTTTGTAAGTCCCAGTACGAAATAAATATTTATTATCCTTCACTCGACATTGTTATTTGTCATTGTTATTTGTCGATGTTGGTGGCGATGCGCGCATTCAGAATAGCTCTTTGCGAGCGAACTTGATTCTGAGGCGCGCACAGAGGAAGCAGAACTCTTTTTCTGCGGTCGCGCGTATGGCAGTGAGCCAGAAACCTGATGTGTTTGCGGAAATAACAAGGTCAGTTGTTGCAGCTTGAGATCGGCGCGAAAGGACCGGAAGCTTTCCCATTATCGGCTTATCGAGTTACCAACTCTTCATGTACTAATTATACCGCCACCGTTTTACTGTAGCCCGCGTCCCCAATAGCAATCGCCAAAACTCCGCTGCGCGGCATTGTTTTCCTCTGCCGATGGTGAACAAATATTTTTTTTTGTACACCTGGATATGCATGTGCGCGCGCGCGCCATCGAGCGCTTTTTCGAATATATCCATCGCTCGATGGATCGTGCCAGATCACTTCGCGCCGATTGACTTAACTCGATCGCCAGCCGATGGGATTTATGTGTAAACATGTAGCGGTATCGCAAATCATAAAACAACAACTCTCACGCGCGCATGTTCGCGAATGTAGCCCCGGTTTAGAGTAGAAATGACTTTCAAGCTTTGAGATATACACTGTATCATTGGTTGGCGTTATTTTGTTTTCACGCTCTCTCGTGAAACTTGTAAATTTATCGCGAATAATTAATAACAAAAATAAAGTAACACGTGAGTATTCAATATACGATTTTTACATAATAATCGTATATTGAAATTTTATTGCTTGTGGAAAAAAAGTGTGTTGCGCAAAAAAAAATAAAAAACATTTACGCACACGACGAACATTTATAGCGTCTTTTTATCAAACTAACTTTGCGTGAAACAAAGACGTTCTTCGCACGTTTCGTATATTTCAAAAGAGAAAACAACGCGATCGTGGCGCGTTTTTCCCGCTTCGCTGAGAATATGTTTCGAGAGAACACGCATATATATATATATATATCTCGAAATCCTGCGGTCTGAAAGGAAGCGAAGCGAGTCGTTCTTACCTTTGGGAATCAGCTTTACCCTTAGGCTACGTGATAGGACGGCTTTTCCGTGGATGGGCGATTCGCTCAGTTCGAAAGCACATTTCTCTGCAACCCTACGCGAGAGCGATGAACAAGATCGTACTTCCTCCCCTCAGCTTTGTTCAATTCGATTCGGTTTTTTTTTTTTTTTTTTTTTCAGTCTTACTCTGAGCACTCAACGAGTTTAATGGCTATTTTTCAAGTGGAAAAAATTGAAAATTTCCTTTGTAACAGAAATCGATTAGACTCTTTTGTTGAATTTATTTTGTACGAGCTGCATTCATTATTACATTACGCTGATTATTTTATAAACTAACTTTTAACTCTATAAAAGTAAAAAAATAAGTAATATATTTCTCTGTATATTATTTACGTATAATTTACACATATATTGTACGCATGCATCTGCGAACCATACAACAATTATAATTCCGAACTGTCAAAGTTGCGACACAAATAAAACTAATTAGCGTCGTGGAAAATCATCAACAAGAAGCATCGAGACAAATCGAAAGAATCGACTCTGATTCTTAATACGCACTTATTTTTATAGTAGGACTTGACTTTTATATACATTTAACTATATAGTCTTGTACAAAAATGTGTAGTTTTTAAGTTAAAATTATTCTTATTGTCCATTAAAATGCTGATGTAGGTAAAACAATCCTTGTCATCTTATCTTCTCATTCCTGACGTCTCTTTATATAAGACATTAGGTTGTTAGTGGTCTTTGAGTGGCTCAGTAAGTATCCCCTAACATCATTGTACGACCTTCTAAGCCGTTAGGGTGAAAAGCCGCGAAAAATCGGTTTCCCAAGGTCTGAAGAATCTCCCTTGTGACTTGGTTACTGCGCGGGTTAATCCGTCGCGCCAGCATCCTTCGCACTCTGTCGATTTTTACGAGATTTTTCATTTTTTTTTAGTCGTCTCCTTTCCCAGCTAACAGCGCTAACTTTTCTCTTTTCTCTTCCTTTCTTTCTCCCCTTCCTTTATCTCTATCTATTCTTAACTTTACCGCGATTTCACGGGAGCGATTGATGCACGATCGTCATTTCGTGATTCGCGATTTGATCTTGGCTTCTGTTATTCCTTTCGAAAGGCGAGAGAAGGTTTTCTCGAAAATATCGACTGTTTCCGATGCGGAAACTATTGCAATATGTCCTCGGATGTGATCCGATATCAAGGCAGGGGAAACACGTCCACTTCCACTGAGCGCGCGTATATTTTATAAGGATGTCACTTTGTTACCAAACCATATTCAAAGAGATTTCAATCAATCTGTGAGAGAAACTGTTCGTCGCATATTTTGCTTGCAATTATCTGCACTTACAGATGTCTTTGCACGATGATGTAATGGCAAATACAGTGTTTTTACGCAAACAAAAGATGCAAAAACCATTAATTTATATCTTAAATAGTAAGATGTCGCAAATGAATTAGCATAACGTTAAGGAAGGGATAGATAGCCTTTGATATTGGAAAGTAACAACCGGAAATACGCTTCGCTTATTCTCGATTTGCGATATCACGCGAAGAACGCCACGGCTGAAACAAATGACTGTCGCATAAATTACGATGGTATCTTGACATTGCTTGGCGTTGCAGACATTTCGATCTTCCACAGGAGAGAGAGATTTCAAGGCTCTCTCGAAGAGCTATTACCACCAGCATAGATTTTATGGTTCAAGGACCACTTAGATTCGAGCGACGGCTCTCGCGAAACACACAGCCACAAAGAGAAATTGGATTTATTCTTTTGTCGCGAGACCATAATCACAGTTCCATATTATCAAAGTGCCCACTCTCGTCATTGGAATAAAATTTGTCACAAGTGACATGTCCTCCCCTCTGCGTATCTACTTTTTCTTGAAATAACAATACTTTTTAATAAATAAAATAAAAATGCATGGAATTAATTTTTATACAAAAAAGTTTAACACTTTGCTGGAATCGGCAATTAGAAACAAAAAAAAGATCGAGATATGATGTTTGCATAGACAAATCTTATTCCTGCTCAAAACGCTATGGGCTTAGCTACTGAAATATTCGATAATGTGAAATAAATCTTGCTTTCCGTGAAAAGTCAAAAATTCATATGCAAATGTTTTCAAATTGAAAAATATCTAATGCACACTAATATTTAATGCACCGTGTTTCTTGATTATTGCAAAGAAATTGTGTTTGAAAAAGACGAGCGCGATAAACTGCGAAAGCTATTTGTATAAACAAAATTAGCTGAAGAGAGGCTCAATTTTCGTATTTAATAGAATTCTGTTGCCTATCGACCTCAATCTTATGTTTTAGCTCGCTCAAGTATGTCTCAAGAACGTATCGGCGATGTTCGAAAATATGAAAGTCAAGAGGGTGGAGTAGTGACTGTGGCCGGTTCGCGCGTATAAAGCGGCGGCTATCGAAACAGAGAGACGTGAGAGGCAAGGAATAATCAAAGCGCACTTCTAACGCAAAACGACGAACTCGAAACAAACGAGACGGGCCGTATAAATTACGATGATATCTGGCACGGAGCTGGCGCGTTCGCGCGGCGCGACGCTCCGAATACCAGAGGAGTAGTCGAGTGGTCTCGAGTGCTCTCTCTCTTGCTGTTGATACTCGTTACCATGTTGTAGTTCACGGCCGGTCGATTTGCTTAATGAGCATCTCGCGAGAAAGAAAAAACCGGCAAGGGTTTATCGATCGTCATCGGCTCGACATCGGTGACATTGGCGAATGTCTCCTTTAAGCAAATTGAATCTCTCACGTTCGATTGCTCGACCGGATTATTCGATCATCAAATCGAGATAGTTATAATCAGCTGATGTAAGAAAAAAAATCAAAGCTACATAATTTATTACAGAATTTTCAGACGAATTTTAACCAGATATTTCACAATTACGTTAATAGTTTACAGAATTAAATTCTCTGGATTTATCGAAAACGAGCGGGACGAGCATTCAGCGCAAACAGTAGACCATCGGATTGAATTCCGTCAGGTATCGAGGAATATTCCTGAAACATCTGCTTGAGTATTCTCCTAATGTAAGCCCTCGCTATTGCGTTCCCCGTAGCTGGAGCTTTTATTATATTATACGAACCGCGGGGTGATTTGACGTGGAAAAGAAATTCAGTGCATCTCGCGGGAATCGACAAACGATTATTGATGCGCGAAAAAGTTCGAATCACGCGCAAAATTATTGTCCGTCGTTGTAAATTCAGTAGTTTTATCAATCACCGAGTAGAGATGTCGTGAGATGACGTAGGGGAAAGGAGAATGGAATGCGCAGCTGGTCCCGCGAGGGAGGGACTCGCGCGAGGCGCGAGTTTAAGTGGCGTGGGAAAATAGAAATGCGGAGCGTTTGCCGCGCATCCATCATCCGATCCGCATTTATCGTATCGTTTGGCATTGGTCTACCTGCTCTTCCGGCTGCTCCCATTGATAAGGAAGATAAGTGTACCCATCGCGCGCGTTTCTCGAAGAAGACGAACAACTTCGGATGATGGCTGGTTTTTTGTGTCCGTCACATTTGCGCGCATTTCTCATTTCGAAGTTCGAATCAATCGGCACAAATAAGTTACCGTTAAATATCAACGTTTGACCTAAAGCAGTTTGACTGCCGCATGCATTGGTTTATAAGACGAATCACGCGGCAAAAATTTGAGCTAAAACTGTTTAGTAGAAAATTCTCTCTCTGGTTTAACATTAACAACTTATATATTCACGTACTGTATCATAGAATATATTAATATCGCACTATTTCAAGTTTCTTTTACATCTATCTATGAACCGCAAGTATGCAACTGAGACAGTTACACACGTCAGATGCAGTTTTTATATGCCGTAAAATTCTTTTAACGTCTCCTATGCGAAACTATTAAACGTGCGTCTTCTTCACGATGCGTGAAGCACGACCGATGGCACGGATATAACACGGAACTTTATGTTCAATTTATTGACCACGCAGAAGTTGAAACTGCCTCTACACTACTCCTCTACTCCGTTCCTCGGAACGACTGTTCGTTGAATAAACGGCGGGCAAAAGTGCTATACCAGTGCTAACTTGCGAAGTAAACTTTTATACTACCGATTCTCGCGTGTCAAAATTTCGGGTTACACTTTTGTAACTTTAAAAATAGGTACTCTTATACTCGTTTATGCAGTTTATTATCTAATTCTGGAAAAAAAGTCCAAAACTCTATGATTGATCGCGAGGATTTGTTTGTAATCTCTTCGGCAAAGAGATGCGCAGTCGATATCAGGATTTGCAAATTTGTTCAATGGCATTATTGCGACTTGTTACACTCTTCACATGCGTGCCGCCGCCGTTACCGTTCATCGAATGTAATGACGTAAAAAAAAAGAGTGCGTGCTGAAATTCATTTTAATTAACCGGTCCACGTGCGCCACAAACGGCGCTCGTCTAAGCAGCTTTTTTTTTTTTTGAACTCGCAATTTTCAGGTCGGGCGATTCTCGACATGCGGCAAATAAATATCGAAAATCAAATTTGAAATTTAGGGCATGTAGAAAATAAAAATACGTCGCTCGTGGAGTCTGCGGTTATATAATTTCCAATTTTGAAACTCATCGCGACATTTGAGTTTCGATTACGATGATATAAGAAAAATATGAGTGTCAAATTTTTTAATTGCAATTGATTTTTTATATTGTACTGCAATCTTATATCGTAATCTTATCTGTCATTTTACAACGTCCACTCGACATTTCTGTCTCATCAATAAAGAAATCGCGAAGTATAAAAGCACCGGTGCGGAAAATGAACGCTAGATAAGCGAGTATGTCCGTTCTTTTTCGCGTTTACACAGCTGGAGAGCAGCCGAGCTTAACATATATGAGAGGAACTTGCTCTCGCTGCGCGCGCCGGAGAACGCGCGTTCGAATATTCCGCAGATTCCATCAGCCGCGTCACTTTGTGCTAACACGAGGTGTCCCAAATGTCGTTCTCGTCGGTCGGAACGGTGTCGTTCTTCGATGCGATGCTTATAGAATGCAGGAGCGTATATTAGATTTACATGTAGATAGTGCTCAAGCAGCCAGGCATATAGACGGGAGGTAGGGCTGGCGAAGGCCAAACACTTTGCAAGGAGTAAGTGCCCTCAGGACACGAATTGAAAATCAGGACTCCAAAACCCGAGCTAAGATAGGATAAACTGGGAAGCGCGTAGGCGAAAGGAGAACTCTCGACGTTGATGGCGACGTCGACGACGGGGAGAAGAGGAGGAGAAGGAAGAGAAGAGCGGTGGGTTTCGTTCGTCTGCGTTTTCGCGAACAGACGTATAGCTGGCAAGAAGATTCGGCATTGCCGGCGAGAAGTGCACGGATTGAATATTCAGTTCCGACATGCGATGTGCGTCAGGAAGAGCTTCAGTCTCCGTGCATTAGCAAGATTTTCGTTCGGCAACGCAATTATATCTAGACTGCGCGAAGACGCTACCGTTCGAATTACCATCTGAGCTGAGGTGACATACATCGTGAGACAAGCGCATACTTTGCGTGCAGTCTCACGTTTAAACGTTTCGCTTTCGAACTGGCGGAATTAACACGTCGATAGCACACACGAGCGCAATGCACGTGTAAGCGAATCTTTTTAAAATTATATTAATAAAATAATTGAACATAAACAAGTTATATGCGTGTAATAGATATTATTTAAAAATAATGTCATCGTATTAAGACTCGCTTTTACGAAGATCAAATATTACCGATATTGATAATGATAATAGCGATGTGATAATTTCGTAATTGCAAGGCGATTATATATTTCGTATGACACATACGATATTGCTCAGCTTATTGCGTTCGACGTAAAATAATGCAATTGTTTTATATATTTTCTTCTGTATTATATTATAACGGGAGTAAAGCACGGTCGATTGCACTATATGATACAAACATCTCGAACAAAACAACATACGAGATCAACACTGAAAAGATCGAATTTTGATTATTCGATGTCCAATATCAACCGGATTCCCATTTCTTTTTTTCTTTTTTAATATAGTCTTATGTTATTACATAGAAAAGAAAAGATGACTCTAATAATGCTATATAATGTAATTGTTTTGCTTGCCGCTGTCTAAAAATGCACAAATTTTATCATTCTTTTATTTTTTAATATTGCTTTAACATAAATCATGCTATTTATTTTTCTTGTAAATAAGAAATAAAAAGTCAGATGTCGAAAACTGTTATCGCGAACTAACTATTCAATATATTGACAAATGGCTAATATTTTCACTGCTATCTCGCGTCTCACCGTTAACGCGCGATTAGTGTCGAAAGAGTTGTCGCCATTTTCGTAACTCAGTGTAAGAGCGACCGGTCGCGCGCTTATCTGTTTTCCAGCTCAGCAGTTAGTGTTAAGGCGCGAAATTTCACAAAGCTACAGCTCGGAGTGAAATTTGTGCCTTAGAGCGGTAGAGCCGGACACGAGTCAAGCCGATACGATCGCGAATGGTACTTGAGGGACTTGAGTTCTCCTCCCAAGAGACATCGATGATGATGGCCGTAGTAGCGGCGATGCCGTTTCCCTCCTCTCTTGAATTCTACGCCGCGAATTTCGTATTCCGCGCCATAGCATCGCGTTCACGAAGTTAAACTAAGTGCAGTTTGTGCTCACTGGCCATCATAACGCCAAGGTGTATCAGGTCGATTGGGATACGTGCTGCATTCACCCTACTTAAGCTACGGTTTCGTGTTCCGTTCTCGTTGCCGAAGCTTCGGATAAAATTAGGTATCCGCCTCGCTTGCTGCCATATAACTATAGAGAAAGCACCATCTGCCCGTGCAAACACCGCGTCGTTGCAATTAGTGTCGGGCCGAAAGAGCTCTTCGGCGATTATACATATATATATATTTTATATATATATATATATATCTATGTACATATATGTATGGTGTATGTATGTTTCTAGATGTACAAGAATCTCGATATGCGTAACGTACGTATCTACATATAGAAATATTTTAGGAATATTTTAGGCGGAAAGCGAAGAAATTGCGAATTTTTTGTATTCACACTTTCTAAATACGCATCTCTCTCTGAATGTTAAAAGTGCACAATTAGAATAGTAGTAAAACTGCAGAAATTATAAATAAACGGAGAGATGCGCATTTTATTTATGATAGAAAATAATTTTGTTAATTTTATCTTTATACGTTCATAAGATTGTTCTCGTCGGAACGTTGTTGCGTGAAATATCGATTGCGGAATATAGAAATTCTTTTGTTTCAGTCGCATTTTTTATTTTCGGCTGCTTCGACGAGATTAAATCACTGCTGCGCGGTCTCAATTCGTCGATAACGAGTGAACGTCCATAAAATTCAATATAACAAAAAGCACTTTAATAGCCGACAACGTGCATTATCGGTCTTAACGAGTTTTTCATAACGCAACGCATGTGACGTTGATTTTAACGCTAATTTTTTACGACGAGCACCGTCGTGTTGAAACTCACACACTCGTTCACATTATACCATTCATCTCGTTGCCAATATTATGAAACAAGCGCATCATGTTCATCTATATTGCCACGTTAACAGTCAAGCTCGAGGAAAAGCTCGTGACACAGCTCATACCGTGCATTGGCTTGAAAGACCGAAATATATTCGGCGAATCGTAAAACGTTTAATAAAATTTAAATGGAAAGGGGGCGAGAATGATATAAAACGAAACACGCGCAGCGCGAGTTCGACCGGGCGTTCACCTGTGTGTACGCTCTGTTGAAGTTGATTTCATATATTGTTTGCCGTTTAATTATATTATATTTCATACATGTATACATATATAAGTACATATATGTATACAATATATATATATATATGTATCCGACTTCTCGCAGCGGCGTTAATGGCCGTGAGCACCGGCCGTGGTCAATTATGTCAGTCGTGATGCCGCGCCGCTGAAAACGGCACTCACGTGTGCGACTCGTCGAGCGGTAATGTCGGACAGCGAACGCGCACGCTTTATTAATTCGATAAAATGCGATTAGGTATGTCGGGCCACGGACGCTATGTGTAACGCGATGATTAAATGGGAATTAATTAAGGTCTACGTGTTATCGCGTCTTCGTAATTTACGAGCGAACCGCATCCAGGTTAAAGAAATTAATGGTACTTTATTAAACTTACTACGAAGATATTTTAAGAAGTGTTTATACAGAGGTTGGTCTCCGCAAATTCGCGTGAATTTAATGAGCGAGTTTTCAACGTGGTTAGATCCTTGCATCGTCGTGTAGTAAAAAGAAAAACACAAAAAATAAACTTATTACGTCGCTCTCTCGGCATTTAAAAAAAAATTCTACTGACAAATCGATATATTTGTAGCCAACAATTGATGGATGCTTTCGAGTATACCAGAAACGATTGTTGTAACTTATAGTGGAATTTTATTAGAAAACGGAGGTTTTGTTCTAATTAGAATAGAGTTGAAGAAGAGAACAGGAATGCGAATTACAAAGGTGGACCGAAATGCACCACGAACCTTCGTTTTATATGATCGTAAAAAGCATCCATCATAGAGACCGTTGGTTACCACCGGTAGCACTCGTAAAAAAAAGGTATCGTCCCTTTCGCAAAATCCTAGGTTTCAAGAGTGGTTGCCGTCATCAAATTGCAACTATGCTCTTGTGAGAAGATTTTTTCAGCAGACTAAATTTGGTACTCTTGATATTCCACCGAGCTATCTGCAATTTCACATAGAATAACGTTGAAATCAGTCGGTGTATGTGTATGTGTATGTATGTATGTACATATATTTGTATGTATGTATGTATGTATGTATGTATATATGTATGTATATACATCAGTGGCGTAATACCGGATAATTAAGAAATGTTTAATTAATTTCTAAATGAGAGAGAGAAATATTTCCAGTATATTTTTTTAATTTTTATAGAAGTATTTATAAAGCTCTACACATTCAAATTAACAATTAATCTTATTATTAATTATTATTATTATTAAGCAATGCGCATTTAAAATTACACTAAAAACTTAAGAGAGTTTTAGATTCAAATATACAATACGCAATATATAACTATCATTGAAAGAGAAAGATAAAAAAAAAGAGAAAGAGAGAGAGAAATATCGTGAACAAAGCACTAAAACCAGCAAACATGACTTGTTATTTAATTTTCATACTTCCAAAGCAATGTCGTTTAATATTAAGGTAAAGCCACTCTCGTCAAATTGGTGCCTCATTTAAATTCACTACCAACGATTTCGCTGAAATTCACGTTGGTCGATTTTGCTGTTCTTGTCTCAAATCCGAGGACACTGCTCAACATCTGGCTCGTGCCTGAGACGTAGAGAAGAAAAGAAAAGAAAAGAAAGAAGGAAAGAGAGAAAGAGTGAGAGAGAGAGAGAGAGAGAGAGAGAAAGAGAGAAGTGGGGGAGAACGATCGGGAACGGTAACGGATACCTGGCAAAGACGAAACTTGATTTTTATGGCGGACAAGTTTTAATCAAGTTCGGGAAATTAGAAGAAAACCTCGGCGAACGTTGCCACTACTACCTCACGTGATCCACCCCCTACTCTTTTGCCCTCTACGGATCAGTTTCTTCTTGTCTTTCTCGTCGACTTTAGGCTCTATGCGATCTCCTTTTCTCACTTTCCACTCGTCGAAGCAGAGCGCCGGGAAAACTCGATAAGTAGGAAATGGGCAAGTTGGCACGTTTGCTAACTTCATATGTCCCTCTGTCTGATATCGAGAGGCCGAAAGAAACCACACCCGGTCACTTTTACCTTCGCACTTCTTATTTCTTTTTCACTCGTTCTTTTTTCTCTAGCGTCTGCGATTGCTCGAAAAGATCCGTTCAAAAAAGAGAAAAGCACTCGCAAACACTTATTTCCTCTCTCTTATACCTACCTATGTCCATCTTTTATAAATGTGAAATATCCGAATGAAAAGAGCAAGTGAAAGCAAAAAAGATTGGTGACAAAAGAGAAAAATTACATATGTGTTATATACATATATATATTTTTTTTTTACTAAACGTGACATTTTTACAATTAGTCATTTAATCTTTAAAGATATCTTCAAAGGTTTTAGAATACGCAACAACATCAATACGAAGCATCGCGTAAAAACCTTGGAAGAATTTTTGCTCTCTTACATCAAGCTGCGCAGATTCAGATGGTCTCAGGTGACGGATACACTTTAATGCGATTTTACCGGCAATTTTACGCTTCGGTCATTTTGAAAAGCCACGCGAGAGGGGAGGAAAAGTTAGCTACGCGTGTAGAAACGTTCTCGTGTCGAAAAAGAAAAAATGGAAATTTGCTTGAAACCTTTTCTTTGTTCTCTTCTCCCGAGGGTGTTATAAACATCAATGAGAAAACCCTTTAAATTTGTCGCCAATCGGGAACCCTGCCTGGATTTAAATCTTCATCTTTATAATTACGAGTGTCTTGGGGCAAAAAACATTGACATTTGCTAGAATATGACTGTTCCATATTTCTGCAAAACATATGTTGATTCCGCCCGGCGCGCGCTGACATTCCGATATATTCATTTAAATGTACTTTATGTAAAGATATGCTTTCGCTATCATATTTTTCAAGCATCAAACTTGTCGGTGTTTTTATGAAAAAAATCTACTAGATTTAGTTTATCTACTGAAACATCTATAAAGCTTGATGTGCTCAAAATGTTTTACAAAGATTTCTTTATAGACGAAATCTTATGCGCGAACATCATAACATGTCACTTCTATATGTTTTCAATCGCGAGATCTATTTAATCCTCAACCTGACATATAATTAATCACCGCTACTAATTAAGGAGTTGAATTGTTGTTGCGTAATCGAAAATTATCTCATAAAATTATATCCAGGATCGGAGAATAGTAACTATTGTTTTTTTGTTTGCTTGATTATTATAATAGGTCGACTCAAAACTTTTCCCGTTTGCAACCTAACCCTCCTCAACTACATGCTCGTAAACTTCGCCGAAACGAACGGCCAAATGCGATATGTGTAAAAAGTTGGTCCAGACATCACAATTCGAACACAACCCTCTTTTTCTCCTCTCTCTTCTCCGTGGCTTCCTGCTAGGTTTTACGCGAAACCAGCACCGCCAATTATCGCCACCGCAATCAAAATGCAAATGACTATTAATCGAGTGCAGACCTGGGGTGTAATCGATGTGTGTCCTTTTTCCGTTCTCATTGCTTCCTATAACTGTGTATTCCCTTCTCACCCTTCTGGGAGCTCAGCCCTTCCCGCTCTCTCTCTCTCTCTCTCTCTCTCTCTCTCTTTCTCGCCGCGTCGTCGCGGCGTTTATCTACGTATACGCGCGCACTATGCAACGAACCTTGTACCTGCAATGGCGCACATGCGACGATGCAGCTGCCGTTGCTGCTGTACAAGCGCTGTAATTTACCGCCGTACAATTAGTTTGCGTATATGAACTAGAGGCCGTTCGGTGTAAACTATGAATTCGTATCTCCGCGGTACACACGCCGGTATGTTCCGCTGTACGAGGATTGCGATTAAATGCAAATCGTCGAAGTCCTCCCCGAAGACCTCGTCGAGAGACCGCGGTCGAGGCGTCGTCGCGCCAGACACGATGTGTTCTTCCGTGTATAATTGCTTCGTAATTGGCTTCTCGAATTTATGTGTACGTTTTTTATAGCAATGCGCGGGAGATCATTAATTAATTTGCAGATCGATTTTATGGAAATCCGAGCAGTTTTTTTGCGTTGTACTTGGAGATAAAATTTGAAAGAATTAATCTTGCTCACGACAGAGTTGTTCGGAATTAATTTTCTTTTTGTATAGACGATAATAGACAGAGAATAAGTTTGAAAAAAATTTTTTATAAGCAATTCTTTCTTGAAATAATTTTAATATGATGTTTCGACATGTGAGCGTACGAGTAATGTCCAATACATTTATCTCCTTCAACGAGATCTCGTTAAAGCGATAGGTACCAACAATATGTGAACTTTCTCTCGTTACAATAATCGAATCTCGTAGTATAAGGGATGAAAATGTGATTTCAGCAGCATGTGCACAATAGAGAATTGGTAGGTGAGAGCAAAGCTAATAAGGGAACCAACGTGTTCGGAATATAATGGCCGTTTGCTAACAAGAGCGCTGTATTTGCATCTTCAAAAGTACATCCTGTGCCATTGTGTAAATTCTTTTTTTTCAACAAAGTTTTGCGAAGTGTCTGGCTACTGGAGTATACTCCACAAGCTGTTTAATGATACATATATTACAATATATCAAAACTATTATTTATATAAACATGTTATTTTAAAATTTCAATGTATTAAGAGAAACTTGTTGATGCGTTTAAGAAAGATGTCTGAAGAGAAAGTTTTAGGAAAACATACTCTCTCTCTCTCTCTCGGGAAAACTGACTGAGAAAAACTCATTTCTAAATGGCTATAGGACGCGTTCGGCTTTATATTAAAAACAGAGGGGAAAAAAGGATAAGAAGGCCGGACTGCGTTATTTACATAAATTGCACAAGATGTGGATCAACAGAGCCTTTGAAAAGTGCTCGCTGTTGCTGCTCGACTTACTCTTCGATATTACGAGTCACTCGTTAACACAGATTAAAGCGACTTTGTAACGGACGACAGGACGTCCACTAGAACTCTCTTCTTGAAGATTATCGCGACTACGTAACGGCGGATAGTATCCTTAAGAAATTTTCTTGTCGCTTTAATGGCTCCGAGAAAGCTCGTATCGGGCTCTCTGTTTTTACGTTCAAGGACTTTCTTTTACGCGAAGAGGAGAAAGGCTGCCGCGCGTCCAGGTTAATTATCTTGATGGAGAGATGGAGGTTACACGGAAGTAACGTTGAGAAAAGACACCGCGAAGCCCGCCAGCCTGGTTACCGGACGTAACGGGATTACCTTAGTAACGCGATAATTTGACCGCTATATCCGTCCGAGAGTAGAGGAACTAAGAAATTAAGACTGTAAAAGCATTACTACGGGCGTGGGACACGGGGTTGAGAGGGAGAGACGGAAACACAACGGAGTGGCGAATTGTGTGTGACACACTCGCCAGTTGTGAAGAATGAGACTCCAGCGGGAAAAAAACTGATTAAAATATAATTTAATACGTCGCGATCTTACTACTGTTATCTTTGAATTCTCCTCCAAGCTTTTTCTTTATTCAGCTCTTTTTTATAACAAAACGCTGTTTCACAAAATCTACACAGAGTATCTTTAGAACACGCAACTGAAACTTTTTCGTGCAAAATTATTTTTTTGTGCGAAAAAAATGTGCATTACGCGTGTGTATGTTACTTCGACACATGATTTATTCCCTTCTTGTCCTTCAGATGCCACGTTCTGATTTGCAAGAGCAATCTTCGTGCCTGAAATATCAACGCTCGAATATAAAAGAACTAGCTCTTCTTGATCTAGGATATAGAGTTTTGTAAAAGCTGTCGCAATTTTTATTATTTTGATCACATATTACCGCTTTATTTTGTCTTATTTTTTATGTAAATATTTAATAGAAAATTTAATGCAAAATTTATATTTAACGTATGTATATTCTTCAGAAGATAAGACAATATATAGATTTTTTTCTTTACGAGAAGAGAGACTTTTATTTATAGAAGTTAATTATTGTGTAAGTCTACTCTTCAATTAGCTTCGGTCGCTTTCTCTCTCTTGTATTACACGCACGCTAGTCGAAACGCTAATCTTGATTCACGACATAATAACGTCAACGCGTCGTCAGACGTATGAAAAAAAGTAATATCTTGGCATTTAATTGCTACGGCTTGTTACGTCCCTTGGATATATGGAGAATGTTCCCACGTCTTCCTATATCAGATACGCGTCACGCTCTCGTGACGGGCGCGAACGGCATTTCATGCGAAGAGGCATTTCTTTATCATCGATGCGACGTGGACTGCGACCTCATCGGTCAACGGTCTCAACCTTTCGGAATATTTGCTAATTATAACGTGGCCGCAATGGCATCGCTCATGGATATAATGTTATCAAGATAACTTGTGCGCGAACGGAACTGAGCCGACATTTCGATTCACACGCGCTGACATCACTTTTCTTCTAACACCTCGGTTTATCTTCGTTGTTCTTTTCGTTATTTTTTTTTCTTTTTTTTAATATTTTTATTCTATATGTACATAATTTTAAGACTCTATAAGTGCTTATTTCTTGAGCTCGATAAATAAGCTACCTTTTAAAACAATTCCCATTAATCTAATAATTGTGCGAAGATTCATAATAGTTTAAATAAAAAGTTGCCCAACTATAGTCTCGCTCTACCCCTAAGAAAAAATTATAAAACACAAACGGAAACAACACGCTAATATAAATGCGTATGTTCGGTGAATTAAATTTTTCGAGAAATAAACAAACCCTCTGAGTTTCTATTCCTGAAAAAGAAAGCTTCCGCTTCACTTTGCTGATGACAAAAACTTCGCGAAGAAGGATAAGCGCGGTCTACTGATTAGAAAGATGCGAGATCGCGCGAAATTGCGCGGCGCAAAATACATTATACACACGTTCAGGAAATTTATTTCCCATTTTCATCAGAAAAGTCTAAAGTACATTACCAACAAATCATGCTCCTCCGGAAAAATTTCACCGCAACCGCCGCTATCTGGCCCTTGCTGACGAATTATTACCTCCTTTAAACCGCCGCTACTGGATTTTCCACCATTTCACAACTTGGTAACTTGTACATGTGGAAACTAATTTTTCTACTGTTAGCTTTTCATAAATAGCAAACTTTGTCAAAAGGTCGACGGTTTCAAATTTAAATTATAGAAAATATACGTATGTTAATCAAGCTTGACACATATATCGCAAACGCGAACGTACATTTATTGGAAAACAATTGTGCCGTTGTTACGTTATAGCTGACTGGCAGCTATATAAAGTAGGTTTATTGAAATAAGCAAAAAAACATGGTAAAATTGTGAATTCGCTGTTTTATTTTCTCCCAAAAAATGATCAATGCGAAAAATTCTTTACAAAAATCCTTCAGAAAAACGGGATGTGAATTTCACAAATTCCACCCGCATTTTTTCAACAATCTTGAATCAAGATCGAAAACACTCTTGGTATTCCGCTTTCGTCGATACGCAATGCTTCGAGAGCCTCAATCCGCGTCACTCGTCTCCGACATCGCAGAACAGAGCAAAACATGAGTAATATAAGAAGAATAACTCAAAGTGTCGATTGTTCGAGTATTAACAATAAAAAATATTTTACAAAACCAGATATTCTCTAAAAAAGTAAAATGTCAATCAAAACTTTAATATTTTTTTCCACTTCTGTTTTCTCATAAATCGAAATCGTAAGTACAAAAATGTTCTCTTTTGATACAAAGTCTATTAAATGATACAAAATCTATCAAATGTTTTAAATTTCCGACTGTAACATATTATAAAAATAACATAAAATGTATCAGCAAGATCTTTGTCTTCTTTCTATTTTGAAAACTTAATGAAATGATACGCGAATAACGCGTAGATAATTCGGGCCGCAAGATAGCTTTCGAGACTGTCGCGAAGAAAATAAAGCTCGTCAGGCCGACGAGCCGGGCTGTCGACGCCGGGCGCACTTTCTATTCATTACGTTCGCGACTGCTCATTAAAAGTAGTTAGCTGTCGCGAAAGTCGTAACTCAAGCGTCGGACATAGTCGTTGTCCCTCGTCGTCGTCGTCGTCGTGTCGTAAGAAAGTCTCCTCGCTTTACCTTCGTCTAGCTCAGCTTGTAATCCCTTTTTATAATTAGCCGTCTCATTACCATAGTTACGATCGAAAGTAATTATCAGTCGGTTCCGCTCGCCGTGTTCGCTCGCGCGTCCAGTAACGGTAGTATCACGTAATTTCATGGAAATTCGTGCGATCTGGCGGGTCGGCACGCAGGGGTGGAGAACGAGACAGCAACGAGGCATGAAGATGGGATAGGAAGATCGAAAGGTAGAGAAGGGAGTGGAATCGGCGCGAGCCGAAGGAAGGAAGGTCTCGTGAAATTACTCCTGGGGCCACGTCACTCGGGGAAAATATCGAATCCGTAGCAATGAATATCCCGACGTCGGGGAAAGGATAATAAGTCGTGCGAGACACAGCGCGTGTACATATACCTACAAGAAAGCACGCATATTGAAGAAACGGTTACGAACAAGATTCGAAGCACGCTTCTCGATATGTAAGTCGATTCCTGTTTATTTCTGTCAATATATTTTTTGAATCTTTGAGATTCTAAGAATTTATGTGTGTAATATTTATAAAGAGTGTCTGAAAAAATTTTAGACAGTTGTGTCAAAATTGCTCAGACATTCTGTTTTATATAGACGTTATATATAAAACCGTTCATTAAATATTCATCTCGACACACTAAGAAAATATTACGATATATATATATATATATATATTCTATTTTTAAAGTCAACAGCTGAACCGAATCGAAGTACTCTCTTTAATTAGCTTTCAATTATCGAAATTATAAAATAGTAGCTTGCAGCTCGCGTCGTAGTTTTCTCCTAGAGATAATACGCCTAAGAGGATTAAGCGCGAGATCAGAACTGCTCCGTCTACGAGAAAGTCGGACGATTTTGCTTCTTGAACGACATATATTCTTCGAACGAGTAGAATATCATGCTTAAGTGCATACCAACGTACAACGGCGGGGACGAGCAGGGAGATGCGGTTCTAGTAAACCACGTGGAATTTACCGGACCTCCTTTCCTACACCCCTTGCAACTCCCACGTGCATTCTCTTCCCAAAGGCCAAAGACTTTCCTCCTCTCACTCTCTTGTCCGTCGTCGTATCACTGCGGCAGCGTGTCTGCATTTATTCTCAAACACGCGCATTCGTGCACACGAATACACAGAGAGGCACGCTCACAGTGGACCACGCAGGTCCTTGTGCGGTGTCGTAAATAAGCGATGACTATCGGATAATGTAGTAGCACTCGGGACTTACCACTCGGCATGTAATATATTAATTACAAACAATTAACTATTCTTTACCTCCCTTCTGGCTACGTGACCGGGTCCTCGCTGCACGTGCGCGAGCGTGCGCGCGTTTCTGTCGCAGGTGGTGAGGTAAAGCTGAGAGAGAGGAAAACAGGAGATGAGGATGAGGTAAGAGGGGACGCGGAATAGTCTAGGTGAACGTAATGGTCGGTTCGCTATTGTCGCGTGCCAAAGGGTAGTTTCCCTCCCGGCAGCGACGGTGACCGAGTGGGGCCTACAGTATTTATATTCGGGTTGTGTTGCAACTTGCGTACTTAGCCGCGCTCGTAATATGCACGCGCATATATATGCGCGCGCGAAAAATTTGTTATAAAATTAAGTGAGGAAAATACGATAGATAAGATTTTACTAAAATTTCTCGCTCATATTTCAGAATCGCGAAAAAATTTTGTATATTTCATAATAATCTAGTAAATAAAATGTAATGTTAAGAATCTGTACAGTTGGTTATTGATTATTATGTATATTTTTCTCGCAATGTATTATAACAAAATTAATACGACGCGACGTTTGCTATTTTCGAAGTACGTATTTTTATTGGCGGATATACTTTTCAAATCTTTTATTTGTGTTTCATAAATAAAAATACATACATTAAGAAACGTCGATTCAAACAAGCCAGGATTTAGAAAAAAGCTGAATGCTCAGTGCATGAAATAATAAACTGATCAAATCGTATCAGAGATGTCTTCAACAACGACGAAAATAACGATGTCTCTTGTTTTTCCGACAGCGCGTCTCATCTCTATATAATAAAAAACTTTCTAATTAATTCAGTTACGGTAGCCGTTTTTTTAATGTTTTGTCCAGATATGGCATCACAAAAATGTCACGATATTAATTGCTTCAAGATTTAATCGACAGCAGCGATGATTATTTTTGCCGGAACTCTCTCAGGAATCGATATGTACAATATTACTTCTCTATTTTTCTTTTCTTCCGGTCGCTTCGCCAAGCCAACAATGTTACCCTATTAGCGATTGTTAGCCACCACGGATTGCACACACGTACGTTTTACGTGTGCGCTATACACATATGCTCTTACGTACATATGTATTACGCGCTTCTTGTGTTGAACGACGATCAATTTGCAAAAGCGCTGCGTTTTGCACCGCTGCAGAAGGCGGTACTCGAGGGAGCTGGTCTCTGATCGTCTTTTTTCTTACCTATATTCGTCCGACTATTACGGACAAGACGAAGAGGAAAGACGACGAAAACCGATCGCAAATCGGAAACGTGGACTAGACCGCGCACTCCGAAGAGAGAGAAAGAGAGATCGAAGGCACTAATTATTCCCGTCAGTCACCGTCAGAATTCACGACTACGCAGATCGATCTGTTCGTAGGGATTGCAATTGGCTGACCGATGGAAGATAATACCTGCGATCGCGATCGTTATTCCAACGTGACTGTCGTTATTGAATTTCTTTGCGTCCGTCGGCCAATTAGCCCCTCGTGACCTCTTTTCGAGTCTACTATAAACGTACTCTTGATATCGGAATCCAGCAGATTAAATAGGACAAACAAAAGAATCTCTTTCTACCTGCGAGCGGATGAACGAATTAATGAAACGTTTTTCACGAAGCGATGAAACGTGAATTCTACTTCGCGTACAAGCGTAACGTACGTAGAATAACGAGAGTCAAAACCGCATGAATAGCCACGCTTTACGAGCTAGACCGATGCGTGAAGGTTTCGTATTTCTCTTTCGATAGTCGGGGCTGAAAAACAAACTGATTGCGATTGATCGATGCGCCGATCTATTGATACGTCAATAATAAACCGATAAAATCTAACAGATGTGAAGTTTTGTGTGCAGTCACAACGTTTACCACTATTGATCTCAAACCTTATAAAAAAAATAAATATTTATAAAAAACGTTACGTATTGCTTTTATTGTCAGCGAGATATTCGAAATTAAAACTGTCGCGAAATTTTTA
The DNA here is from genome assembly GCA_014839585.1 of Pseudomyrmex concolor. NCBI lineage: Eukaryota > Metazoa > Arthropoda > Insecta > Hymenoptera > Formicidae > Pseudomyrmex > Pseudomyrmex concolor. Next base: position 37,248 of record QVOB01001835.1, on the reverse strand, counting down.
TCGTGGCCTCAGGTCGTATTAATTAGAGAATTAATTTATCAACGACGTTTTTTGCGATCAGCGAAGAAGCGAGTATAGGTATGTAAATATCGGTGAATTGCATAAACACGATCGGACGCCGGGGATGCAGCACAAGGGGAAAAGGGAGAGATGGCTTTACGCGTTTGTCGAAAGCTCGAGAGCGAACGGCAAATGCGAGTGCAGCATTCGCTCGATACGATCGAGAAAGCTGATTCCGCCGAGGGGAGACTCGAGCGGGTATCGAGGGGCAATAAATTCCGACAAATTGTATTACCCGCGTTATATACTGTCGCGCATGAAGTCGAGCGGTTCGTGCCCTCCGCTCCTACCGGCCGCCCCCGCGATTGGTGTCTTTCTCTCTCTTTCTCTCATTTCTCTGTTTCTCGCTGCCGTTGCTCCGGCGTCCCGCTGTGGATACGTGCACCCTGGTTATTGCGGGGATGAAGGAGACATGCGCCTTGTGCTCCCGGAACGAAAACGTTGCCATTTCCTCTCTTCTCTGTCTCTTTCTCACTTCTTTTCTTTCTTTTGCTTCACCAGCTATGCGCTCGCTTCTCCTTCTCTTCTTTGCCGCGCTTTCTACTCCTCCTTACTTTCTCTCTCTCTCTCTCTCTTTCTCGATATCTCGCTTGGTATCAACCCTCTTTTCTATATTCAGCGAACGTATTCCCGATTTTCTTATTGCGATCGACGTGTGCCCGATCTCAGCCCCTTTCGCCGCACTTGCATGCTGTAATGTATCCGCTCCTCGTTTTTCCTGCCTTAAGTTCCGCTCTTATCCCCGCCACCACTCGCGGGTTCTCTCGATTTTTCCCCATCGAAATCGATGCCTGTTTGTTCGCGTTCCTTTCACCACCGCATGTGCTCTCTCTCCCGACTCTTCTCTCGTTCTTTCCTTTTTCTCACGACTTTTCTTTCTCGGTCTTTCCCAACGCTCCTTTTCCGGATATGTGCCTGATTTTCGCTGCCACTGTCGATTTCCGTCCACTTACTCCAGCACGCGCCGCACTTGTGTGCATCTGCGTATCAATCTTTCGCCCTTTTTTTTCTCGTTACTTTATCCCGTTTGTCATTTTCCTCTCTCTCCCTTCCCCGCGTAAATCTTTTGTTACAATTGGTATTCGCATGTTGCTGCCGCATCTTGCATTACATTTTCTCTAGTATCTCTTTATATGTATCAATTTCTCATTGCTTCTTTCTATCCGACGATCAATACTTTTTGTCACGCCACGTACTGTTGACCACCTGAAATATTAAACCCGGTCAAAACTCAGCGAAAACTTTACGTTTTCGCGGAGTCAAAAAAAAATATTTGTATTTATAAAGATAGAGTTCTGATACGAAAATAACAAGAATCTCACGTCAATGTAATTTCAAAAACGTACCGTTTGCAGTATGTTATCCGTATTCTACACTACATCGTGAAACTTTACGTATTCATGAGGCTATTTTTGCCCGCTTGCATCTAGGTCAAAGCTCTTCGAAGTTGTCAGATTACTCTTTTTCTCTCGCCGATGTTACATATGTTTGCACCCAAATGCGACTTCACTGTCTATCGTGCATGTATCGTCGATCGCGTATTCCTACGTACGCCACGATGCAGAAAATTCTAAATTTAAATAAATCGCAAATCCGGTTGCGAGGATTTCGAGAAATAGAGAATTTTAGATTTGATAAAAGCTTCCGGACCTTTCATAGCGGGTACCAAGTTTATCCTGGGAATACAAATCGTCTCGATCACTTCTTCGAGAAAAACCCTATCTTCGTGAATAACGCATACACCTATCCGTCCGTTTCGTTAGATACGGACTTTTCATCGTCAGATTTTCTAAACCAATAAGACTCCTGCGACCTTCATATATTACGCGTACCAATAAGACTCTTGTGACTTTTATATGTTACACGTACATATTTAAATTAAACAGTTACCGAAGTTTTATCTGGCAAAGTTATAATTATCTCTATTTAATTCGTATATTCGGTTTGTAAAAGCAAAACACAGATTCTGTTTCGTATTTTTCATTCTGTTTCGTAAAAAAAAAAAAAAAAAAACAATAACGCGCCGAAACAAAATAGATAAGGTTCGCGTGGCGATAAAGCTGCAGAAAAGCTACTAATTGCACCGATTTTGAGAGAGAACAAGAAAGTTCTGATAGTACGGGTTATGAACTTTCACTTGCACACTAGGTTATAATTTCGGCACCGAGTTTCGGGAGCGCGCGCCGGTGAAGGACCTTTCTCATTTTCGTAATAGTTAACGTCATCGCGCGACAGTCTAGTAATTTGCGACTGTCCGACGCAGAGCAGCGCAACGAAAGTCCACCTACGAACTCAACTAGTATTTTGGCGTTTGCCGCGCGACGGTACACGACATTATACTCCGCTAACTTGCTAAAGGTGGCTAAGTATAACGACGCTGTGGATAATAACATTAATGGCCGTGATGCCGTTTACAAAGAAAACTGTTTTACAAAATGGTACGCTGTAAATTAAATTATTTAAAAAAAAATTGCTTCGTTTTATGTAATTGACAATTTTATTGGAAATCCAACTTCGACAAAGTTTTAAACGATAGTTTTTAAATTATTCTGAACTATAAAACATTAGCTTCTTTTTATTAGATACACGATGCAACATTTTTCCTACGACAAGACAATAGAAATATTATATTTTTGCGTCATCAATTTAGAAGCAATTATATCCGATCAGAAATTATTCGACATATTTCTTTATAACTTTGTTGTCTCGCGAAGGCGGCCATGACGGCGATTGATGTCGGTGGCATCGGTAGTGATAGCACCATCGATCATAGCGCTGAGTTATCGCCATTAACGCTAAATGCATGCAAGACAAGACACAAAGGCAATTCACTTTACCCCCAAGACCGGAGCACGCCCTGAGCCCGCAAGAACGGCACGTACGTGATGGCGAGCGCGTTTAACGCTTGGAACATGGCATCTGGTCCACTCTAACGATCCTCCCGTCTTCTATTAGAACTCCCCCGCGATATAATTAACGAGCGCGGAGTGGACGTGGTAATTGCAAAGGGAATGAACGATCGAAAGAACGGGTGTACCTGCTGACGGGGCGTCTGAAACGGGGTTTTCAGCTGACCAGTTTCGTTTCACAAGTAGCTATATCAGTCCTCGCCATTCTACGCGATCGTCAAATAAATTGTCGTGAAACGCTACTAACAGTCGTTAGTTTATTTTTGCACAAAAGCTAATTTATAGATAAATAACATTTGCTATTTTTGCGTACGGCCAATTTTTTAATTTGATAAAATTCTCATAAGATAGCACATGTTCAAAATTAATTTATATTTTGTAGAAAAAAAGAAAGCTATATGATAGATATCTGCGCGTATTAATGACAGACGCGAGCGCACGACTATTGCGTATCGGCAAGCACGATTCTTATCATACTTGTTACGTCACTAATTGCGGAATTAATCTGCTGTCTATGTCACTCTCTAACGAGGTTTATGGACGAGTATTCCGTGGCAAACGCTTCGAGCACTTCTGTCCAATATAAGCGCGCACATACGTTAGTCGTAACACGGGTATGCCCATCGAGATAGGTATCACTCTTCTGTGGAATTCGCATAATTGTTTTGCCTCACTAGGAATTTCGCGAGAGTTTCAGAGTTGTTCGAAAAAAAGCCTTAGTCTCCGAAAACGTGTATATGGCAATTTAACTCTTGTTTGAGGGAAGATGCGCTCTCGAAGTTTTCGAAACATGGAGTCGAAGAGAGGTAAACTAGAGAAATATATTTATCTATTATGAGAGAGAATTCGCACGCGCATTTAACGGAAACAAAAGATAGAAACGCGAGCGCGAAATATATTTCAGGAATTTACAAGAGTTACATGTACGAACTTATGCAAAATATGTGGGTTTTAAAAGCAATTAGCAGATACATACATTATTTTGTAATATTCACAACGTATTCGTAATTTATTACATATGTCGCAAAATATTCTGCGGCAATGTAAATAATAGACATAAATCGAAATCTTTCTATACATCAAGTTGAAAACGTAATTACATTAACCTCGTTCGCGAACATAGAAAAGCTTAGAAATAGCACTTACGGTAATCAAGTAAAATTCAAACGTGTGTTATTTCCGTACGTATACACAAAGTAAAAAAAAAAATAAAAATCAACTATTAAATACATTCGGACGTGTATTTTCCTCAAAGAAAAAATTACAAAAGTTTTCCATTTCAAGTCATATTCTTGCTCTCACGCGCGAAAAATTTTGCGTAATCTGCATAATGAATTTTATTCGATTTTAAGTTCATCATAATAGCGTGCAGGAAGCGTGTTAATTGTACAAACACATAATTAGTGGACAAGCGAGCTCCTTTGTTATCGCGATGTGTATTCACTCCGATGCATGTTTCTGTGCAATTCAAGCGTTTCTCGGAGATAATGGCAGGCCCGAAATGGGACTACTCCGAGAATCCTCGCGTTTACTTAACGAGCAGAAAATCGCGAATCCAAGCGATCAACGATCCGAATACAACCGCGAAGGAAACTATGTCTGTCCCGATTTTCGCTATATATTTTCCGGTCAGAACTTACTGTTGTTTGACTGCTCTCTTTTCGATTATGCGAAATCACCGGTACATCAACAAATTTGCTCGTCGTCGTTCGCACGTGTTGTGCGGCTCGTGCGCGGCGCGTTTCTGTTTTCGCAGCAATTTTCGAGGTTCACGCTCCGCGTTCCGCGTCACTCGCGCGTTTGCATCAACGCATTCACCCGATCGATACGCCGACCGGGAGAGAAAAAAAAATCCACTCCCGTTGCTCTCCCGGTTGTCATCCGAGATTTAACCGGGAAAGAACGCCTGCGAGTATATACGCGATGGCGACGCCTCGTTAATAGCGCGCGAGCGTGCGAGCACGCTGCCGCGACGCTGTGTTATTACACGCTGTGTGCGTTATTTACATCGCTTCTTTTTAACAACTTTTTTTTTACACCGTGTCACGTAACGTTTTACGAACGTACGACGGTGTTCTCACTCGGCGGCGTTAGATAGAAGCACGAAGAGATGCGCACGTGTGCGGCGTAACCGCACACGGTGTGAACGAACCTTGAAGCCTCGCTGACGACCATCTATACGTAATGTGTGTGTGCACCAGCTGTGTGTGATTGCGAATAATTATTTAATCCCAGTCGCATGGCCGTGCAGTCGCCCGTTCGACCCCCGACACCCCATACTCTCTCTCTCTCTCTCTTGCTGCATGCATCGCGCTGGGATTCACACTGTCTCCTCGTAAATCACGACGCGATACTCCCGACCATCGGGAGAGGGGACCGCCGCGCGGAAACACTCTGTGTTCAACTTGATGCTTACGCGAGCCACGAGCAAGCCGTAGATATACGTGCCGAACGAAAAGAAAGCTCGCAATATTTCAAAGTTAAACTGTTGGAGCCGGATGGCGTGGGCGGACAGGATGATCGATCATCGTTTCCCACGGTGACCACCAAGTCGTGCTTTGGCGTACCGCCGGTGTGATGTCTTCGTTGTCTGAAACCAGGTGATGGCTGAGAACACCTTTCCAGATAGATAAGCGTGAACTTGGAATTAGCAGACAGCGTAGCAAGAATTGGAGAAGAGGCAATTTAAATTCTCAAGTATAAAGTTTTCAGAGGAGAGATGCGAAGGAACGATTATTATTGTAGATGTGTTTGTCTTCGTGGCCAAGTTTTGCTTAGTAGAACCACTTTTTACGATATTAAAATTCACGTAGGCAGATTGAAGATCGGTAGTAAACAAAAATCTGTGAGTTGCGCTATCGCGGCAACGTTGACAACGTAAGAGACGTTTATTTCTTGGCGCGGATATATAAACCGCGACGTGCGAGAGCTGCAGCCGGCAAAACAGTCGAAAACTACGGGAAGCATCGGGGCACGTAGGCAAATTCGTTGCAAACACCGAGACAATGGCGTATGACCTGTCGTGAGCGGCATTTTAAATCGTACAGTCTTTTCCTGTACCACGCAGCTACGCGGCACGTTTCTCTTTTCCTCGTTACTAACCCTCTTTTCTCTCTCTGTTTTTGTGCGGTATTCGTTGGCTCCACTATTTCCCCTTTACCTCGCATCAGCGTCCTAAATTTGTTCGCTGAATACCCCCGGGAGAAAAATAAGTGAAACTCGCTACGTGTTTGTAAATATCGTGTACATGTATGATACTCGCACTGCCCATTTAATCGCTTCACTAAATGCGACGACTGCGTGATTTTCAGTAAAATTCAAGAACATTTTGCACTAATTGCCTCCGTTTCAATAACAGAAAGGGAAGAAATTGTTCGACGCTTTTATCGGCAAATATAAAAAATCGCCGGGACGACGCATGTCATACTCTCAATTGTGTAATAAATTGAACGCTTTATCTCGCATTGCGCGTCTTCAATTGTGTGCAATTTCAGTTTCGCATATATTCTTGTCGTGCTAATGAGGCAGGCGTATTTTAATCAATAGTTTGCGGACAACAGATAGGCTCAACTCTTCTCACGAACTCATTCTCTCACATATACGTCATGTACACACGCGAATAATAACCGAAAATGCCGTACTACACGGTTCATATTAGAGCATGTAAGTGATACAAGAGAGAGTGTATCTATATAGTTCGTACGAAGAACAATAGTTTGTAATTGCATAAAGAAACTATGAAACAAAGCTATGCATTAATTAAGAAAAAAGTGTTTTTATAAATAATGAGAGACTGCCACGAAAATGCCGCTTTGACAGTAAAATTCTATAGTTCGGTGATTCCGTTGCGGAGGTACGAAATATCGAGCATTCAGCGACGTTGCGCGTGCTCGAAGTTGCTGCGACGCATATTGTCGTAAGTATACACTGATGATCGGTACTGAATTATGCTGTTACCTGAACGTCCGGTGTCGCGAGCGGAATGGTGTAAATGATATCGCGAGAGTGCCGGAGAACCGGTTTTAACTAGCGATCTGGCTCGCGGATTAAACACACGCACCGAACGTAAGTTGCACGTATACACGATGGACGGAGCGGCGATTATTGCGATGCTCGCGGCTTACGGCTTACGTGACTGGCGCTGTCGGTGTCGGCGGCGGTTTATACGGCATGTAATACCACGTGTATTATATATACGCATTTGCTGCACGAGAACCAGGCGATCGGATCGCGGCGACGAATCTGGCGAATTGCGCGAGTAAATTAGCCCCGTGTAACTGCCGCACATCACGTCACTCCGAGAATCTTGGTTTAGAGGTCGTTCGGGACAATCGCTCGGTTTTGTGCCACTTGGTCTACGGACCCGGGAGTGTGGTGAGATCGACGAAATCTTGGCGTGCCGAAAGTCATTTGAGCGCGGCCGTTTAAAGCCGTTTTGATCCGCGAAATTCGAGAGCGGCGGCAATGCACGCGTAATTTCTTCATTTTGCAGCGCGTTTGCAAACCGTGATATTTTCGAGCTTTAGTGCCACAAATAAGCGTGATAGTCACAAAGTTACTTTTATTCTGGCAAATGTAACAGGCGAATGTAGGTGAATGTCGGCGCAAGAAAGAAGCACTTAAAATAGAAAAATTTATTTAGAATAAGAAGAAAATCAATGCAAAAAAACACAATACACAAGTGGTTCGACTGTAAATGTCAATGTCACTTCGCATTCTCTCGCCTTTGCATTATACTTTTTGTTTTTTTCTATTGAATTTATTATACCGCGCGATTTATCTACCGACTGTTGTCGACCGCAAGTGATAGAGGTAAATCAACATTGAATGATGCACACGAGGCAGATATTTTGCTTTTAATTTTCGTTTTACGAACGTACACACGTTTAAATATTTCATTATGCAGTGCCGTCCGCAAATTTATGTGTGTTCGCACATAATAATCGTAGATTTACGCGCGCTGCCGCGCGAAGTGCACGATGCACGAGCGTTCATGTACAACTGGAATGCGAGCGCGTGCTCATGCGAATAGAATTCCAATCGTACTCTGTATCGGTCAGTAAAAAAAAAGAAAAGTCGATCTAACATGCTAACTCAACATACGGTCACTCAACAAATGCGCACACTCGACGAATATCGACGTGACATTAAAATTCTTGGCGTTTTTATCGTGTAATTAGCGCTCAAATAACGCGCACTAATGTGAAATTTAAGAACAAAATTACATTTCGGCAAATTACCACTTTGACAATCGTTTTCATTGGGCGACACGAGTTTTTTTTTTTTTTTTTTTTTTTTTTTACGAAAAAATTATACAACGAACAAAACTGCAAAGCACACACTGGGGTCTAATTAAAACCGCTACGCTTACGTAATTCATGTTAGCCCAACTGGTGCTCGAATGAAATTCGTGCAAGATAAACTCACTGAAATATAGTTTAATTCGGCAGCAGATTTTTGCATGCGCATAACGGGCTATATTTTATCTATGTACATAATTAGATGCCAAATGTGTATACATAATTTTCAGTTTTACAAATAAATACAGTTGTATAAGTAAATACAGTTCTAAATGTAAATACAGTATGTATATCCTTACACATAAAGCATACAAACATAGCGAAATAGCTGTCAGCAATGCAAAACACTTCGTTCGGAAGATTTTACGAGCTCGATGTTTTTGCGCATAAACAAAGAACTGCAGCGCGAACCATTTTGGCGGATCGCTGTCGGCGCGATGGCCAAACCGATCGAGAAGGGTCACGCTTTGCCTCCCGATATTAAGGGATACAATTACATCAGAACCGAACGAGGTCCGATCTTTTCGCGCGCCAATCGTCTCTCCCTCTGTCAACGTTTCTTTTTTTTTTTCCTCTCGTTCGCCGACGAGAGCATAACTGACGCGAAACCGCGAGTTTGCATTGCAGATTGGTAACTACATTCCGATTTTTCCCGAACGATTTTTTTCATGCCGCAGGACCATCCGTCCGTTCGCTTCGGTGTTCGTGCACCGAAAAATAGCCGACGCGCGCTACGTATTCCTGTGGCACGGCTATCTTTCTCTTGCCAGGAACGAGTGCACGCGAGACACACGAATGGCCATCAAGCGGGCTTGCACGAAAAAATTGGGACAGCGAAAATGAGGAGGAGAGAAGGGTTGGAAAAATCAAAAGACTGGGGCAATAGAAGGAAAGCGAAAAAGAAAAGTCAATAGACTCGATGGCGAATGGCGAATGACAAATGGAAGAAGAGGAAAGCACCATTAGGATAGGAAGAAGGAATGACGGAACGAGTAAGCAGTCCGTGATAGACCCGGAGAACGCAGAAAAGAGACGGAATGAAGTAACGGTGAAAGCGACGGTGGCACTGGAGGTGGCGGAGCGAGAGAGAGAGAGAGAGAGAGAGAGAGAAAGCGCAGGGTGAAACCGTTAAAAGTGCCAGCGGCACGTTGGTGGTGTTCACATCGACTGCTATTGACCAGTCGCGAGAGAGCACGGGGGAGGCGAGCGGCGACGGTGGTGTTGGCGAAGGCTGGACATCGCGCTATTTTATCTGCCATTGAAACTGGAACGTGCTAGGCGAGGAAAGGGAAACCCCGGTAGTTGACGGTAGTTTTCGGACTCGGCAGGAAAGGCAAACGCGCAGGTAACGAAACGGCCGCGGTAAACAAAGCGCCTGAAACTCATCTCCCATCCGTCCTTATAAAATTACGATCGATTGCCGTTTCAAACTGCACTATTCATAACGAAAAACTATCATGAGCTGTAACCGTAATCGTAAAAAATTAATAGTTTTTACGAAAACGTCTTGTTGAAACTGTGTCTGTTCGCGTAAAAAAGACACGCATTTATTATCAATTAAAAGACTTACATTATTAAAACAGTTTTTTGTGCGAAAAGCTCTTAGCAAAGCTCAGCATTTTTATCACATCTTTTATATTAAAACTTGTTATTGCAATATTCTATTCTCTCACATTACAAAAAACTATAAAATTTTAAAACGAATATAGATCAGGTGACATATTACAATGTGATTTCAGTGCGCTTCTTCTGTTATTCAGAATCTCCGACATTCTTGTGAAGCAAACAAGCCGCACGGAAACTACTCCGTCTCTTTCATCCCTGGAAGTCGCCTCTTGACCCACGCCACACTGAAATTGGAATTTGATCCGTACCCGTGATATCTAATAACCCCGGCGTCTTATTTATCGACGAACTGAAATTCTGTGATGGCAAGAACTACCCGTAAGCTCCTCTCGGATTCGACCATCCCGGAACTTCTCTAAACGAGAGGGAATGGGACGAGTATCGTTACGGTTCGCATTGTCGTCGATATTCTGCATCTTCCGCAAAGACGATATCATATTTTATCGTATTTAAGAAATTGCGCACCTGACCACGAATCAATTACAATCGTTGCACAAAATGTACTCACGGTTTATCGAGGCAAATAGCAAAAATTCAATTCTTATACAATCTGCTGAAAGTGCGTCAAAGAATAATTAATTTCATTGCTCATTATTTTACGACAAATCTTTTATTCTTTTATAAATAATAAAATTTACGACAAATTAATCTCAAATTGAAAGAAATTTAAAATAAAATCGTTAATCTACTTTATATCTTATTTAAAAGTAATGTATGTATAAATGTAAAACTCATGTGTGTGTGTGTGTGTATAAAAACATATTGAAAGATTTAGTATTGAAAATGTTTTTTTAACCGGCTATATATTAATGAAGTAATCATCAATTTATTTCGATTATCTTTTAAGAGAGAGCTCATCAAATATCTCTAATTAAAAACTAATCTTTAATTAAGATAATTGAAAAAGATTTTGTTATTAAGGAACATCAATACACTTTACTTGTAATCTATAGAAAACTTCTCGGAAGAAGTTTTCCCAAGGTTTTCTACAGATCGTCCAAGAATGGTGTTTGTAAATCTTGTCACAAATCAAAAGACCTTTCTTTAAAGGGAGAGAAAGAGGGAGAGGCATTCTTCGATCTGGCTGTAGATATACGCACGATGCGCCGTCGTTGTACGTTACCTGAAATCTTTTCATTTCTTTGCTCTTTTCTATTCCCTTCCACCGTTATTCTTTATCTGACGTTAGGAACGACATGAAGAAAGCAAGTCGACGGGAAGCGATATCGCTCGACATCGTACTTGCGTTATTAATTACGATCGAGGTATTTGAACCGGTATAGAGTTGACGGACAGTGTGGGCGCGAACAGTGTCCAGAAGATGATTTTCCTTTTTTTTTTTTTTTTTTGTGAGACGAAGCAGTGGCGTTCGACGGAGCATGCCGATGAATGTCTCTGGAGAAAATCGTATTTCTCCCAGAGAAGATAACGGAAGAAAAAAAGATTTCGCTGCACTCTCGTGGCGCATCGGTTCAATCATTCGTTATCTCTCCTTCTCTCTCTCTCTCTCTCTCTCTCTCTCTCTTCGAAAATGTTTCCTCGTAAATCGTCGTCTATGTACGTATAGTGCAAGCGATGCGTATGGATGAGCGCGGTTTGCACTTGTATGTACGGTTATGCAGTGTGTGCAACGATTTGAGGAAGAGCTCGACGACTAGGACGGCTGGACAGGAGGGATATAGGGGATGCAGGTGGGACCATCCATCATACAGCGGAAACCAGCCGGCACATTGCCGGAAGTGACGTCACGCTTGAAATATCGACTAATAATTTATACGCAGACGTTAGCGCCCGCTCACGTTTTGCAGGGTTACCTATCCGTAATAACAAACTAACGCCTCCGTGCGATTGTGGCTGTGCGCGCGACATATACACGCATATACGCGCGAAATGTTGAGAGTTGACATTCTATAAAAGCTGTTGTTCAGCACAAGCTGACGCAATACGTTTATTCTTGATTAGAGAAGGATTTCTTTTTTTTTTAATTAAAAAATTGTAACTTGTTATATTTAGATAAAATTATTTTAAATGCATTTCTCTTTCTTTCTCTCCTTTTCTCTCTCTCTCTCTCTGCATTAAATTAGTTAAGTTGATTGAGTTGATTAAATTAAGTCAAATTAGACTATCAATTAGTTCAGACTAAATTAATAAACGCTGATATTATATTCTGTAATTAATAAATGCTAAACACAATTATTATGTACATTACTTTAACTAAACTACGTCAATTAATTATTGATTGATAATACAATCTAGAACGTTATGCAGTGGAAATAATTTTGTGAGCTGCGAAAATCGATGTTACACATGTCTGGAGATCAACGCTCCTCTTTTTTTTTCAATGACGGGAAATCGCGCGACAAGTTATCGCTTCGCCCGCATCATGGAAAAAGTGTCGCTTACAGACTGCAGAACGCGCCATTTGTTTTTACTCGACAGAGGGTTGATGTAACCGACGTTCTTTCTGTCTTGTCATACGACGGCTTACTCGACGTTCGGGTTGTCCGTCACTCGGTATCAGGTGGGTGTCGTGCCACGCGGATTTGAAATGATTGTCTCGTCAGAGAGCGGCAAAAGACGCGGCTGACGCGTTCTTTTCATCGCGCTCGCGTGTCTCATGACGTTGCCTCATGATTTCTCATTGCAACTGCATGCGAACGCGATGGCCATTTTATTCAAAACTGTATTTTTAGCAGCTGTTGTTTTTCTATCGAAGACACTTCAAACGTTTTGATCCTTATGATGCGTTGCTCGAGATAGAATGTTTATTTTTATCGAAAAATTTGTTGCTTTTAATCGCAACTGTGACAACAATGTCTGCAGCGGATAAAGTGTGTAGATAAATTTCTATGCAAATTTTTCGACGTTCTTGTGCAATCGTCTTTGCTAATTCGAAGCGTAAATCTCACAATGTCTCTGCGTCGCAGCCAATCCGTGCCACCTCTGTGACGTGAAAAATTAAAAAAGACGATCACGTCTCAGCGTTCTAGTCGGTACGATGCTTTCTTGAGAAAAAAGAGGATTACGACGATAACGGGCGGAAAATTGATGCGGTGAGACGCGTCTTCGTCGCGGAAATGCGTATTCATGTAGATACAACGGAGGCAGGTCGTCGTCATGACAACAAATTCCTGAATTCAGACAGACGTCCTCTGTCTACAGACTGCAGGACGCACCGTGAGCCAAGACGACAATGAGGAGAAAGAGGGAAATGTCGGTATGAAAAGGAGGAGGGTTAGCGTGACTTAGACCCTCCTACAACTGACGACTGGTCGCTCTAGTGCGATTTCACCTCTCCTACGGAATCGCCGTTTGGCAAAGCATTCTCGTACTCAACCGCGTCTCCCAAGCGGCGACGAGGGTAGCTTTGCTCGCAATCACTATTCCATATTTCTCGTGACAATTTCTCCGCGCGAATTTATAGACTTCCCTTTTGCCAGTCGAAGCGACGAAAGCAAAAAAGAAGAAGAAGGGAAATAGAGAAAGAAAGAGAGAGAGAGAGAGAGAGAGGACGAGAAAGAAGGATGATAGGAAGCGGAGGATTGGTCTGGTTAGTATCGCCGGGGAAAGAAAAAGGACAGGAGAGGCAACAGAAGAGGAAAAACGATGAGTGCAAGGAAGAAGAATGGGATCGGTGTTGTAGCTTGCAAAGGAGGAGGAGAGAGAGAGAGAGCGCTCGCGCGCGCGGAAAAAAGAGCAAATGAAAAGCTCGTGCCATCTTCTCTATCTACTACGCCGCTGCAATCAGTTACAGGAAAACACGTCGATACATCTGCGCGTTCTTGTGGATACGTCGATGCGCGTCATGGATACGCGTGAGTGTAGATTGCCGCGGATTGGTATCAGTGGTCGTTGCGCAGCGCAACGACTGCAGATGCGGTTGTAGTGGCACGGGGGTGATGCTCGAGAAAGAACCCCTATCAGTGACCTGGATCTCGATATCCACTTTATTGCGCGAATATATATTCACAGAAAAATGTAGGATATCTTACGTTTTGTAGTTTGGCGCCACGGCGCTTCCGTTTATACCCACGTTCTTTTCTCGCTCTCCGTTCAATTCTCTCCTTACTTTTATCTACTTTGCATATTTCGAGAAACACACACTTATACTACACTTATCTCTATTCAATCAACTACTAATTTGTTTGACAGAGAAACTTTGTTTCTCAGCAAATTAATTGTTTACGTATTTATTTTCGGACTTATCTATGCTCGCGACAGAATTTGTTACTTTTGCAGAAAAAATCTTTTTTCTTTACTAATTATCAGCACACACACACACACACACACACACACGCGCGCGCGCGCGCGCGCACTTTTAAGACGTTTATCTTAATTTGAATCAGTGAGTTCGAAAGTTATGCAAATTGCCGGAGGGATTAAATTATAATGAATTTGTCGACGTCTGATATATTTTGCAATTAGGGATAATTATAATATGCTACGAAAATCTTATCCGGTTGGATCGAGTTCGCGTCGAGAGAGAGATCATATCAGGCAAAGTGAACATCACAGAGAAACTTCTTGTAGCGTTTTTAAAATTATGTGTAATTTATCTTCTTCTTCTTCGCTTAAGTCTCGATTCAGCGACTTTAATTGTAATATAATAGTATCTTTTCTGCGTCTTGGAAAAAAATGTACTCGCAATTATTTTGACATTTGTAAAATTACATTATCGGATATCGTGATAATCTTGTTTTCATTACATTCCTCGAATTGCGAGATAGCGCGATGCGTCTGCAATCGCGGACATTGTTTAATGCCCGATACGAAACAGCCTCTTGATAGCGCAATCACGAGAGAGGGAATAGAAGCGCGCGACTTATCTTTGATCGAGTCCGCACAGACTGCAGTTGTAATCGGGCACCGCGGTTGATACGTCGTAATGCAACCTCGGTCTCGCGGGAATGGTTTGACAGCTCGCATTTCGACGATCGATTAGACATGAACGGATTTGGATTGAATATGCGTCCTTCGAAACTCCGTCGTCTCACTGTCAATCTCGTCTTTCAATGCGTTAATTGGATTATGGGACTTTAAACCGCGATCGAACGCATTCGGCGGTCGGATAACCGTATTAATCCGCGGCTCGAACAAGTCGAGCTTATTAGCGCGATAAGGCGCCGCCGTCATGTTGAAACGCTGACACGCGATCCCGCCTTGCCGCTGACGTCGACAACGATCAAGTTGATGGAATTTTTCTATGATTTCGCGAAACACGAACTGATCAAAATTTAATAATTCAATCATTCCTCATCTTTTCCTCGTGCCATGTAAATTTTTATTACAAATACGAAAGATAAAAAAGATGAGAAGAGATATATATTTCGTATCTCTTCCCATTTCGATCAGTTTTCTTTATCAGTTGAATAGTACTTTTTTTTTTTTTTTTTTTTATTATAGAGTTAAGTAAAATGTAAAATCTAAAAAATGCGATATAATTCATAATGTGCATGTTAATGCAACGAAGATGCCTAGAGCGATAATAAATATGCATTAGCTATTACGGGCAGAAATATGCCGCGTGAGAGAAGATCGTAGATAGTAAAATCAATAGAATCGATTACATCTTCCAGTCAGTGACCATACCCTCCTCATCTTTGCTTTCACCGCTCGGTAGTCGATGAGCCTACACCCAGCTAATTAGCCGCGAAGCCAACCAGATAATTAGTCTCTAATGGCGTTCTTCTAATGTCGCCTCGTCATTTTGGTCTTGTTCTACTTTTTCCTTATCATTGACTACAGAGAGAAAGTCGCTAATATACGATCGAGCTTTACATATCGTCGTCTCGCGCGAAACAACGACAAAGATTTCATTAATCCAATGTATCAACAAACAATAAATTTAAAACAATTATTAACAAAGGATAAATAGATAGATCTATCTTCTATTATTACAACAATTGTTTGTGAAATGAAGCGGCATGTCTATATACTGAAAAGAAATCTATATTTTGCACACAATGTAAATTAGGAATAAGACGCCGTTAAAATCTCTTGCGATAAATACGTTAAGTATTACGTACGCTTCATAACCTAGCATAATTCCACATTAAACACTCGAGATACGAAGAAATAACATACAATATTGCGAGAATCTTAACAAGTTGAACTTCTTAGATCGCTACATTGCAATCTCTGGCGGTGCATTAAAACGGCGCTTTCTGGAAACTGGAGTTAACGTGGCGATTTACGTTATTTTCGCGAGATCCGACGATCTACTGCGCTTAAAGAAATTAAAACTTTCCGGCGTCACACAATATACACACACACACACATATTGATGTTAGTTCGCTTCGCTGGCACAGTTCTAGAATTCTTACGACTATAAGTGCAGCTCTCGCTCGCGAAAAATTACTTCAGCATGATAATTGTATCTTATCACGAACTATATACCCGGTCGTGGCGTGGTCGCGGAACAAAATGCTTCTCGTGTCGGTTTTATATTTTATAGATCGACGTAATGAAATTTAATTAATCGGCGTTACGAGCGCGAGACTTTGCAACGCGATTAATCGTACGCTATTTTCTGCTTGTAAAAAACGTGTTATAATATAATAGAACGATATATGAAATACATAAAACGCATGAATACGCATATTACGGCAATGCGAAGGTTCGAAAGTTGGCAAGACAAGGAAGTCGATGGCGGCGGCGCCGCGTGAAAATGGAACCGCGATCATCACATCACAGCGCAATTTCAGCTTTTGTCGACATTCGAATCGGCGTGAACGCACCGAAAACGCTGTGCATTCATGCGAGGCCGTCATTATGCACGCGATATAATATGCTACTGCATTGCGACTCGGCAATCATCGGCACGGCACGTCGTTCGAATTTGCGAGCCTTGGCTAACGAGCCCGGCTTTACGACGAGAGGTTTGTGTTGGTCGCGCGTCCCTAAATTCCGACCGAATCTACCGAGCACTCTCTCGCGGTCAGGATGTTCGTTCTCATAAGCGACGCCACGTCGCTGCTAATTATAATTATGTTTTGCGTCCCTACATCAGGTACTTACTCGCTTGCTCGATGTTAAAGGTGAGCACGCCTTGTAACGCGCTTCCGACGAGATTTATTCGATTCTCGCTGGAAATCACGGCGCTTAAATGCATCCCCGATGTTCGTCTTGTAGCTCGCTGAACTGCTACCATCCTGTAAATTCGCGCGTCTCTCTTACGAATTTAAGGACCTCAGATTAAACCCCGAGTAGGAGAAACACACGCAAATCACATCGCGTACTTGGCGTAATGGAATAATGAACGTAGTTCGCAGAAGGAACTAGCGTAATTATAACCGAGAAATTATATAGCGGGTAAAGGGAAAGTAAGATCTCAGTGTTGCTGTGTTCTTTGATCTCGGTTAAAAAAAAAAAAGTAATCTTAACGAGAATGAATAAGTATTTAAACGAGGCCGGAATCGATCTCTCTCTCTCTTTTTTTTTTTAATAAAGTTGCACTTTCGTCGCATAAAATTGAATCTCAACAAATTTAATTAAGTCGCGGATAGGAGATTATACGATATTCATATCGCGCGCTCTTTTATTAAAATCCACTAAAAATTCTCCCGCGTGGGTACAACGCGACACCCCGTGCACACCCGCCGCGTCATGTAAATAGGGCTTTAATCCGCGTTTCATCTAGGCTGTGGAATCTATTTCATTTCCGAAGCCAAGAATCCGTCCAATCGCGCCCGCCACGCAGGGTCTCCGCTGGTTGCGCATTATATTTAAATATTCATCGGCGATCTCTTATATGAAAGTCTCGGGCGCGCCATTACCGAATGGAAAAGTTAATTGCTACTTTGCATAATAATTCAATGAGAGCAAAAAGTCCATCTCTTGTCTCTTCTCTCGGTCGGCGGTTCTTCCGTCAAACCGACGGAAGATCTTGAATATCGGAAGAGAGGTAATCCCGTCGTGAGAACAAAGGAAGAGGGTGAGGAAAAGAGAGAGATGTGAATCCACTTGGCGCTATTACGCACCCTCGATTGAAACTTATCAACGATGAGTGCATTTGCTCTCTCTCTTCGCGCCAAGTGTTCCCTTTTTCGAGAGCGTCACGCGAACGTTCATAATTAGCTTCGGTAATGTATGCGTACTTTTCAACGTAATGTTGCGGTTTCCGTTAATCTTTGACACGGAACGGACCGTTCTTGTTAATGTATCCGCAATGTGTATCGATTTCCGCGTCAACCTTTGTTACTCGACGAACATTGCCGGATTTATCTGATCCAGGCTAAAAATATCTAATTTTACTTTAATGATATCATTAATTAATGACATGCCGGGTTTTTCATTTTGTAATTTGTAGCGAGCAAGTAAGAATAAAACAACAATAGTTGTAACAAAGCGCTGTGCACACACGCGCGGCATATGAACACCAAAGAAGAAGAAGTAAATTGTTACAAATTTCACTTTTATATCTTGCTTGCGAGTTTTGTGCCAAGTCGCGAAATATAATGTAAGTTTCTTCCTCTCAAAGTTTTATTTGCACGGACTTCTGGACAAGTGACAGCCCCCGTGTGCGCGAAACACGTTGACACAAATAAAAAAGTAAATGAAAGTATGGTGAAATGCACGTTTTGCGCTATGTGTAAACATGTGACGTGAAAAAATAATAAGGTTTATTCTCTGATAAAATTATTTTTCGATGAATTTTTTTCTTTCGCTTGCATGTCGAAAGCGTAACGAAAAAATAACATAAATTTAATTAAGCTCAACTCAAATTAGAAAAAACAAGGTAAAACAAAACACACAATTTAAGTTTTTTTTTAACTTGGACATTTCAAGTCAGTCAAGTTCTTTCACCTGCCGATTCAACAGAGTCGTGACAAAATTACATAATTTTCCGTGTCGTTCGCAAAAAAGGAAACTTAACAAAAAATAAAAAAAAACTCGTACGTACTATTTGGTCTTGCCTGTCTTTGCGGACAAACGCGGAAATTGTCCGAGAGTTATCATGCTTGTGTAGTCACAACGACGACGAATACGCGTCGCGTCGCATTAAGCGCCCGTAATTACTTTTGAGTGAAATTAAAGGATTTCTCGGAAACCTGCGTGAGAGGATCCGTACTGCTTTCTAATTATATCTTTCGTCTGTCGTTCCGAGCTGCGGCTCTCCTTTCTTGCGATTGCGGCGCCTTTCTTTCGTTTCTCATCTTTCTCGATTTTTCAGCCCGAGTCGTCGGTTCTAAATCTCCAAAATCGTAAAAGCAACCTGACAGAAATTCCTTTACGAGCCGCGGTTTACAACTCATTTGGTTCGCCCGATCTCTCGTCGCCTCCTCATCGACAGGAGGGTTGCAAGCAC
This sequence comes from Pseudomyrmex concolor, assembly GCA_014839585.1. Taxonomy (NCBI): domain Eukaryota; kingdom Metazoa; phylum Arthropoda; class Insecta; order Hymenoptera; family Formicidae; genus Pseudomyrmex; species Pseudomyrmex concolor. The sequence goes on along the minus strand of QVOB01001835.1, from coordinate 18,046 downwards.
GCGAAGGAGAAACGGCTTTTATTACAAATGCACCACGCGGCGCATAAATAACGCCCGTCAGCCACAATGACTCGTTAACGCTTGTTAGAATGTGGAAGAAACACATGATCGACGCAAGGGGATGCTGACACCAGGCAATCTGGCACAATCTATGTGTATCGATTGAATCACGCGATTAGAGATTTCACGGCGAAGTATGACATTTTCCTTTTCCCATTCTCTGACGTAAAAATCGATAGCGACGAAAATTTTATCTCGTCAAACAGCTGACGATAAATAATAAAAAACTGAATAATCCGGATTACGTATGTTATCTTCCTAATATTGTTGATTCATTATCTGAAGTTACATTTATTTCATTTGCCCAATTAGTAATATTGAAACAAAATATAAATAAACATATATACTCATGTTCTTATCGATATAAAATATTTCTCTTGTTTCAGTCACAATTTATTTACGATAAATTTTATGCGAAACAACAGGCGAATTAAAATACAATGCGATCATCGGAAATATTATTGAATTTCGACATGTATCAATTATTCCTTTCTGATTAATGCCGGCAAACATTTTAACATTATCATACTTTCATGTAGAATCGTGTCCGAATAAAATGTCGCGCGACGATTTTAATGCAATTAATAGAACAGCATGTTGATGTGATATCCAGTAAACAGATTTCATTCCATTACGTAATCGAAAATGTGTATTTTATTTGCGCGCGGGAGGTCTGACTGATTTTAATATTTTTCGGTAACGCAAGCTCGCGCGAGTATCCTTTTAAATATTAATATCGCATTTTCGCGATCGATACCTCGCTGTCTGTGCAATATTATGTAGTAAAATTTCTGTCGCGCTGATAGAAGAGCTCTACAGAAGAAAATAAGTTTTGCTTCAACTTTTCCTGCGCGGATGCAGCTCCGCTGCTGTTAAGTCACGTAGAAAGAAGTGATTTGCTATGAGCAATGTCTAAAACGAAAGGTCAATGGCGAAGAAGAGACGAGGAATATTTACGAAAGAGAGTGACTTTAGCGATTGACTTTAGCGGAGTTATTCTAACGATGATACCTTTGTAAGCGCGATTTGTCTCGCTCTCTTCTTTATCACTTCGTTATCTTATACATCCCCGAGAAAGTTTGACTTATTATTTTCCCTCTTGTGTTACTTTCTCAAATATCTGGAACTAAATGTCTCGTGCACGGACGTTGCCGTCGCTTTCTTTTTTTATACCGATCCCCTACATGTTTGCTTTCTGTTTTTTTTTTTTTTTTTTTTTTCGAAGGAATATAACGAGCGACACAGAAAATAGACGCAAGAAGTGAACTTTACAATACATTCGTTATTACAAGTCTCACACAATATATCGCGCACATTTACATACGTAATCAACAATAAAATACAACAATGAAAGAATACAGTATGCGAATAATGGCGCAAACAACGTGATAACAATGCTTATTCTGGCAAGTTGTATAAAATGCGGTCGAACAGAAATATGTATGATAAAACACTCGTGGACTTACGAATCGGCGCTTTTTACTCGCTGGGGGAATAAAAAAGGGAAAACGTAAACGTTTATATTGTAATAATAAATCCAACGTGATGTGTCAGAGAGAGCGCACACGTGCACCCTCAAACTCCGCGCGAACGAATGGGAGCGTCATCAAAGAGAAGGATGACACTTCTCTTAATGTTAGACTTAAGAAAACATTGCACGGATATAAGAAATCCAGAGTCTTCGGACCAGGCCGCGGATGAAAGATCTTGCCGTAACCGCCTTCTCTCATCGCAAGATTTCGTAAATATTTGTTGGAGAATTTGATACAGATCTTCCCACAGACCGCTCTCAATTTTCCGATTGATTATTTTAAGCGAGATTGCTTATACGCACAAAATTTCTTATCCGTAATTTTTTACGATATTGCGCTTTTTACGATTTTCGCATTTAAGCGTGCAAGATAATTCGATTAATACTGATATACTTTTCGCTCTTCTCGCGTCTCTTTGCAGAGATAAGAAAAAATATTTCTCTTCCCAATTCGAGCTGGCGCGCAATTTCATTACGAGAATATCAGATGTATAGAGGAAAAACAGCAGTTACACGCTTGAACGGTTTGTTAAACGAAAGGCAGTATGCAAAGAAATAAAGACGAAAAATGCCTGTGTTTGTACTGGGTGAAACTGTTGAAACGATTTATTTCACATCCACGAACATGATATCGAATATTGCTGTAACAGATCTGATTAGTCGTATCGTTATTTGATTTGTTCGCTATTACGGGGCCACGAACAGGGTTTTTGTTTGTTATAGAAAAAGAGAGTCAGATATACATTTTCTATTGCGCTCTTACGGTTGTTCGCGTAATAAAAGTTCCAGAACTTGCAGCGTTCTGATACTTCGTATCTCCTTGGAGCTCAGTCGTGCAAATAAGTTTCTACGAGATTGATTAAAGCAGCAAGTTATTCGCGCACTATTTTATCACCTTCTCGTTGATGAAAACAGAAGTATCCAGTTTCAGGAAAATCGTGAGAAAGAGAAGGGTAAAAGGTAGAGGAAGGCTGCGTCGCGACTTTAAATTCACTCCGCCTGTTTTACGAGGCTATAACCTACGTATAGCTTTACATTCTCTCGCTTTTCTTATCCTCGCGATGTGCTAGTCTTTCCTCCGAATACAAATTGTTGTTAGAATTTTATTATGCATTTTACTAACGACGTTAATGTTGATATTAATTTGACGAATTGTAAATCGTTTTGTGTAAAATGACAATATTTCGATCTAAATGGAAACAAATTGCATGATGAAGTGGTGTTTTACATCAATCGCGCGAATAATGAAAAAAAAAGAAACGAAAAAGTAGAAAAGAATCTAAATCGATGTGTTCCGAGAGATTAAATTCTGTACCGTTCAAAACAAAAATGTCAAAAATATACTGAAAAATGTTTCAAAGTATCGCGGAAAAGTTGAGCAAATGCGCAAATTTGCTTTATTTTATCGCGTAGTGATAATAGAAAAAAAACGTGAATATCACAAGAATGCAAATTTTGAAATGATTTTCCGATAAGTGCGCTGGACAACTTGAGATAAATGCGAAAAATTTTTCTCCATTATTGTACGACTAAAGCAACAAACGTTTCTCAAGGGGATGGAAAAAGATATAAAAAGGATGGAATGAAGATGTAAGTTGACGATATAGTAAGTAAGTTCAGTCGAGTTCACACAGTGAGGATGGAAAAGTAGTCGAAATATCGAAGTACGATCTTCACTGCGCTACGATAACTACATGATATTATTAGTCTTGAGCGAGATGGAGGAGAGAGGTCGTGGAGCGGAGAGATCGAATAGGAAACGAATCGAATGGGTAGGTTACCGCAACGAAAGAAAGAGAAGAAACGAGAAAAGGAAAGAAGAAAATAAAAATGTGAAAAAATTCACCGGAGAAAGACGTGAGATGTGATGAGAGTAACGAAAAAAATGCAATGGAGAAGATACGCGAAGGAGGAAAAAAATGGAGCATGAAGGACGCGGAAGCTACTATTTAACTCTCATCGAGTCGAAAGTTTCCACCACTCGCGGGTAACGCGATAGACGGGCACCAAAGCGTTTATTTTTCGATGGAAAAAATGGAATTACAATAAAGTGAAATAGAATTCTAACGATCCTACCTAGTTTCCGCGTATCTACCTATCTTACCTCTCTCACCAGACTCAGGCGAGCCGTCGGCCGCGAAAAGCCGCGGGCAACTTTAAAGTGCCCTTGTTAAGTTTTGTTTTGCGCGATTTTCTCGTAAGGCGCGAGTCGAGCGCCCTGGCTTTTTCCTACGGATCGTGGCCCGAAAATTCGGCGCCTCTGTCGCTGCCTCTGGCGTTGCGCCGCGCCGAAAGGAAGATTCACCAGGGAGGAATCTCATTGCTATTCAACGATCGTGAGCACGCTCGGCGAAAATCCGCCGGAATGTTTAGCTTAAGAGCAGCTCTGTGGCGAACAACTATATACCGAAGTATTATATACGAACATATAATAGATGATCTTATAAATAGATGTGATGATACTACACAGACTGATCGGACGGTTTTTCAAGATGTTGCAAATTTGTTTTTCGCCGTCAATCTATTTTTCAAATATTCTTTTAATTTAATTTTACGTACATTATTTGTTCTCGCGCTTATAATAAATGTTATCAGAAAGCTATCGCGTTCGGAACAACGATTCAAACTACTCAAAAAAAGTTGTGGAAAGCCAGAAGAGCATTAGCGGAAAACTCAGTTGAAAGCTTTAATGCGCGAAGAAAGGTGCATGCAAGCCGCGCACTAATCGCAGAAGTAATTATCGACAGGATAAATATCTCGACGCTCGTAATTCGTCTCGCTTTTAGAATATCCAGATGTACGCGGGACCATTCTCCATCTTCCCTTCCTTTTGCTTTTGTCGGTTCAAATACTATTCGGCCCAGTCGTGCTGATATTCTAGGAAAGAGAGAGAAACGACACTTGTATCTTGGTACAGTAACATATGCGGCGGGGTGTTATCATTCCCTCTCAACGATAATATTGCTCTTACCGCCGCGTGCGTTTCTTCAGCCGGTGCATTTACTTTGGTCTGCCCGACACCGTTCGTGTACAATATTCTCTCTCTCTCTCTCTCTCTCTCTCTCTCTCTGTCCCTTTTCCCGCAGAATATAAATGTGGGAACAAATCCCCCGTAAAGACGTCGCGAAATCGCCGTCCACGAATTTTCGTCGTGGCAAGCGTGAGGGTAAAAGAGACAGACGTACATGAGGGAGTGCACGTTATATAACGCGTGTGTGTCGCGTGAAATTTTACAGTAGCGGACTCCGATTTAATTTCACAAAATAAATGATCGAGCACTCGTCGCATCAAGAGAGCAACTTGAATATTCATCAAATATGCTGTCTAAACGTGCGCTTTATGGCGCTCGCAAATTTTTGCAAACGCGCGATATTTGCGCTGGCGTCGTTCGCGAAATAAAACAGCGGCGCCGAAAAAAGTGTAATTGACCTTGAATATATAAACGTAACCGGTTATGTTTAAATCCACGAAAAATATGCGTCATTCATGTTGTCACTGTATAATATTTTTTATGAAGATGTGGATTTTTTAATAATCAGCAAATTATCTTTTGTTCTTTTTTCGTTTTTTCTTTGTTTTCTTGGGCTTGTGTAAAAGTCAAACGATAAACGATTGATAGGCAAAGCAAACAACTGTGTCATTTAAATGCACTCGAATAAACGCAATACGGCTACTCTATCGAGATTTTCATCGTTCGCTGACAAAGTCAGGAATGAGAGAGAGAGAGAGAGAGAGAGAAAAGAAAGAGGGAAAGAGAGATTGGTATTGGAAATTTGTCAAAAGCTCATGAGCTGGAACAGAGCCAACGTATCGTCATGCATACGTGTGTAGATGTGTGTGCGTGCAAGTGCGTTGTTTGGCGACAATGTCTCGAAAGTAAGTCACCCTCGTTTCGATCCTTCGGACGAGGGTGGACGATCGCCAGACAAGCCCAAAGAAAAACACGGATGTTCGACGAGGAAGCGAAGAGGAAAAAAGAGAGAGAAAGGGGGAAACGAGAAAAAGAAAAGTTTGTTTGTTGCAAAAAAAAACACTCTTGTAAAGATATCGCCTCTTACGCTTCCGACGAACCCGAAATATCAGAACGTCGGGAACTAACGGAGTAGCCGGATACGAAAAAGGCATAGGAGGGTGAGTTTTCGGGGATAAGAGGAAACGGGGAGAAAAGATAGAAGCGGAAAAATACTCTCGCGAGGAAAAAAGTAATCCGCTGCAGTGCATCTCGCGAGTTGCGAAGGGGTCGGTGCGCCTGCTTGTGGCGAGCGTAAATCTCGATTCGAGAAAATGAAATTTGCCGCGGCGCGTCTCCCTCTTCCCTCAGTGTCGATTTTTATGTGTGTACGTAGCGTACGCGTTTTCCACGGTTTCCACGTGGTTGGATTATTTTTATCGTGAGCGCGCTCGCGCGTGCCGTGGCGCGCGCGATATTTTAGTTTATCTATAAATCATGCGGATGGCGAAGACGAGTTTAAATTCAACGATCGAACGCGTTTCCGATAGAAGCGCAGCTGGAACAGTTTTTATCGCGCTGAGCGAACGTGCCGACGTTACGATTATCAGCAAGATGATGTCGTGACATGCGACCTTAAAAAATAATGCGCGTGATACAATATTAAAATGTTACAAGCGATAATGTAATATCGTCGCAACAAATGTTTCAATTTACCGATTATTGTCACGACTTTACTAATTAAAAATTATTGTCACGTTTTACCAATAAGCGGTGGAAAAAAAACAACATTGTGCGCTAATTTCATAAAGCACGATCGCAAATTATCGTAGTAAAGACATAGTGTGATGGAGTTACGTTGTTTGTTTTTTATCACAACAAACAACAAAAAGAGTGCAGAGTATACAATACTATGTACGTGAATAATGACAATAAACGGACAAACAAACAAACATGCATTTCTAATGCAAACAACGTACTGCAGTTGCAAGAGAGTGTATATAATTTGTTGTAACTAAAATATAATTGTGTACTTACGTGATGACGCGAATCCGATGAATACGCGTGCTCTCGATATTATTCGTGAAGCTAAACATATTGATGCTAAAGTATATATTGATCATCAATATATATTAAACGACACGTTAAAAGTCAGCGCTTTATCAGTTTTTTAGTTTTATACGTATGTATTATTACTTCAAACTAATCGATATTATCGGGTATTTGCATATCAACTTTGATATACTTTTAAAACTTGCGATTAAAACCCGACTAATGATGTAATTAGCTTTTCTTCCATTTTTTCAAGTTTCATTTCTTGCACCTCACATATTTAATTAATTAGAAATGAATTAATATCCAAAACGAGTTTAACGCTTGTCTCGCAGTGTAATAAAATTTAACTATAGCTATCAATTTGTCAATAGAGGAGAATCTTACCAGCGCGTCTTTAATTAATTGATTAATTTGATTTTATCAATTTAATAAATAAGTATATCTCACACACACACGCGCGCGCACCTTGTTAAATCACTTATGTGTTCAATTGTGCGAGGATTATCTGGGACAAATCATTTCATCGGACGCGGGACGTTATTTATATATGGAAAGGAGCGCAAACCCCCAGCGCGAGATCGAGGGGAGAAAAATAAATCGCAGCGTGTGAACGAGTGTCGATGTGTTTCAAGAGTCGAGTGTAAGAAAGAGATAGGCGGAGAGAGAAGACCCCTCTCCGTAAAATTGTCGTTGTGGTATACTAACGACAACTTGTCTACTTTCCCGCGTTTTTACGTTCTCAAGCGCTTTCTTTCTTCGTGAGTTGTACATACGTGCATGCAGATGCATTATTCATCGGCGATAGCGCGCGGCGCACCATGAACGAGCTTGGCTGCTTTCGACAATTCCGTTGTTATCGCGTACACTCTCGCGACGCGCAGGCGGCAAATCGCGTCGGCCAAGTGATTTGATCGTTTTCGTCAAAAATGCATTCGCTCACGACAACGCGCGGACGACTTGAGTCGAACATACACGGAGCGATGAACGACGAGGCCCGCTGGGATCAAATGTCGAGGAATTACACTTCGAGAGTTGTCCCGGAAATATTCGCGGTCTGTACGATAGTATTCAGTAGATAGTTCATACCAGACAATTTCGCTGCTTAATTATTCCCCGCTCTGCGTTTTGCCCCGCTTCTGCGATAGAATGCAAATGAACGTTTGAGCGTTTTTGCGAGGAATAATGAACAGCGGGTTTACCATGCTGTTCCGCTGAATGTCCGGATACGTATTTTACAGGCAAATCTTCGGATCAAATCGATGGTTGAATTTTATTCTCTCTATCTAATAGTAACATCGAAAATATAATTTTTTTCAAAACTATTTGAGCAAAACATTAGATAAAAAGCTTCGAGATTATGTTACGTAGTCTTGTGAATTTATAAGAAAACAAAACATTGCTTTATTTCATGTTTTCTACTTAGAGAACAGTTTGTCACAATTTAAAAGTATTAATTTTGATCTAACTTAATATAAGAAAAAAAAGTAATAGCGTTCTTGATATTTTAAGACGATATCCGCACGATGCGATATTCCACGCGTAAATCAGCTTTGTTCGAAAATCAAGCTCAATTTCTCTCAGTTCTCTCCCTCTCTCTTTCTCACCTTCTCTACTAAGCATTCTCTACCAGACCTGCATAATCAAGGCCTAATTAAGTGAACGATCACACGAGCGCTCTTATCCTTTCGAACTAATCGCTCAAACCGGACGAGCTGGCAAAAAGCAGATACGGTTCGCGATCGCACGTGACCCGCAAAACCGGATAATCAAGCGGCATGCGCATAGATGAGTTGAAAAATCATTCGATCAATGCATCGAAAAGCACCGGATAAAATGCAGTTGTATATACACAGCTAATTAGGCACAAATTTCGGCTCTTCAATCTGTTAAAACTAAAAAAACAGAACAGACACGTGTACGAACTTCTTTCTTAGAAATCTAATAAACTTAATTGGCAATTTGCTCGTTATTAAGTTTTATCGCTCATCATTATTTAGAAATGTTAAAATATTGTGTTAGTTCCCTTGCCGAGATGAAAATGGAGGCCATAACAGTTTCTTCTCTTTTTTTTCTGAAGCTTCGCTGTTATGTACCGAAATTAAAGCGTCAGATGTTCCGCGATGCCTTCATGCAGCCTAACAAGAAAAAGATTGTGTCCTTTCTTTTGTTCACATATCATTAATCATTTGGTTTTCCGTGGCGTGCCCTAATGCGAGTATTGCGTGTCGTCTAATATGTCGTACGTATAACCTACTGTTGTAACGATACCGTTGTACAACAAATAAAATTGTGCCTCCGAGCGCCGAACTAATAAAGATGTGTTAAGTAGGTAAACAAGCGCTCTACTGAAATTACCATGAGCGCACGATAATGGAAATTAAAAATTAAGAATAAAACACAAAATTAAGTATAAAACACAGTGTAAACTCATTATATTTAATTTATCTCTCTGTTTCGTATCGCGCCTTGTGGTGAAATTGAATTTCCCATAACGTTAATTATTACTAAAAATTAGACGCTCGCAATGCTTAATTAAATTTTCAATGATCGCGTCGCTAAGATAAAATTGCAAAATGTGCTGCAACGCTCCGGTTTATTGGAAACTAATTTTCAATTGTGTTTCCCAAAAATGATGCAAATCCGCAAAAATATGTACTTACAAACGTCTCGTATATTTGCGAACGTGTAATATACACTAAAAACGATCGTATTATGAAACTAAAGTATTTGTTTAATAAATCATATAATAATTAATAGTTTCAAATTACTCGTCGTTTGTGGCCAGCACAAGCATCTGAAAAACAACACTCATTTAAAAGATTATATCTATGAAGTTTTACTTTTATAAACGCGAATGTGATCTGTGACAATAGAACTTTTTGTTTAAATAAGACACCGGATTAATGGAGCTTTTTCTGTGAAGTACGATACGTATCTCGTCACGATGATATCGCGTTTATATATGATATAAAAAACATATCAATTTATATCGTCATAAAATATTGATTATATGTCAGCGTAAAAGCCGGAAAATGGCGAGCGTCGAATATACACATTCATAAATCGTGCGGTATTTATCGTATATAACCATATTCTCATTTGTCACACCATACGGATGTTTGCACACTTGAAAACGTCATTTATACCAATCATCGACGTTTTTGCAATAATGTAACGTATTTACAATACATTCCGCTCATTGGATAATTAATGTACTTTCGTTTAGCGATAATGCATAATTATACCGAAACAGTATATCATATTGGCTATATGTTGTCCTCGTGTTTAATTTAATTTTCCACATAAAGAATCTCCTCGTCCTAATTGTTTGTTTCACGTGCTTATGATAAACAGAGTTTATCTGCAATTATTTTTATGATTCTTCTAGAAAACCGATTCTTAAAGGTAATAATAATAAGAAAAAGAAGTTTGGTTTTTCTACTATAGATCTGAGTGATCTATAAAAGTTTTCGTACACTATATGCGTCAAAGACTTATTTATACTATAAGATTTATGTGCGCGAGCGAAAACATTTTTATGAAACTTTATCATCACCGTAATCTTTCTCGCGCACAATACAAAAGCTGAATTTTTTTTTCACGTAAACCGCGCGTCTGCCAACGAAGAGAAAAAACCTCAAAACGTTCGCGAACTGTTACGTCGATTCGTTCGGTGAAACTGTTACGTCGCTACGTAACAGGATAATATCTTGCGAATATAATTAAACGTACAATAATTTTACGCAATTACACGGCAACTAATCCGTGTTCAATCGTTGCAAACTACCCAAATGAAACAGGACGTATTTATATAAATCATTTAATTATTCGCCTGTATGTGAATAAATGATGCGACTGCGCGCACTCGAAATTCACCGCGCGCGATTCACGCGCGTTCTTGCGCATCAGAGGGCAATGCACGATTTCCCGCGGCAGATGCAGCTCTGCAGGGTCGTCGCTGCCGGAATCGTCTTGTACAAATAATCACGGCGATCCTTTCCTCGGCCCGACGGTCGGTGCACCGCACGCCGTAAACTCTCGTATTCACGAGAAGAGCCAGACCGAAATTAAGAGGAAGAGTCGCCGTTTCCAGCTGGAACCTACTCTAATCTAAATATTTAACTCGAGTCTCCCTCGAAAACAATCCGCCTTTGTTTATCGCTGTTGAACGAATACAGCGAACGAATACGATGTGACGTATCAGCGAATAAAGACTCGGCGGGGTATTCTTCAGCTCGGCGAAGCAAATCGCCAGCTGTGTTCTCTCCTTTGTTACTCCGTGCGATCAAACAGAGATACGTATTATAAACGAGAGCTCTTTGTATTTGAATAAAATTTGTATGTAAACTACCTTTGCGCGCAGCAAAAGTATTTGAATTGACGAAACGTGATTTGTTTTAATTATTAGCGACACATATTTTTTTTTCGCTTGCGACAGACAATTAACAAAACTTCCGTATTATTTATTTTTTTCTTTAATAAAGTTGAGAGAGAATGTCATCGTGTTGCTCGCGAGAATCACCTCGTTAAGAAGACTTGCGAATCCGGTACTTTGTGTCGAATGTATTCTCGAAAATTCAATACCGCGCGTTCGAGTGTCCATCGATGGACCGAAACTTTACAAGGATCTCAATGAATCGGAAGCGACTAACAGATAGTAGCGGAGGTTGACGTCTCGACTTGCCTTAGTCGGTCGAGAGAGAGACTGACCCTGTGACTTCCGCTGGAACAGACCTACTCCAGCGCACGGACACAATTTACCTTGTGCTTGAACGGCTGAAGCAGATAATGGCTTTGTTGCACTACCGATCGATCGGTCGAACCTGTCTCCGGGCTTTGCGTGGCCTCTTCGTTTCTCTCCTCCTCGACGCTCGTAATTCCTTCCAGTAAGAGCGATAAGTCACCCGAAATGCACGTTGCGAGCAGTACGTTCCGTTCCAGAGCTCTCTTCACCGTAGTTTTGATCCATATGGTGAGCGATTTACTACGCAATTCAGATATTTCATACTTGGATTTAACATCATTTTACCACACGTATAAAAATGTAACAGACATATGTTATAATCAAGAATCGCAGCTCACACATAAAACGCGATGCTCTGTTGCGGAAAGCGTGGCGTGTTGCCATTGTAAAAATGTTCTACTCGAGTCCAGTAATTTCTACCGACACGCACGATAAGTCAGCGGAAATGCACGGGATGCCAGTATTAGTGCGCTTTAGGGGATTTCTGCTGAGCCGTTAGCACAACTCTTGAAATAAAACCGTGGCACACACAAAAGTGCATTAACTTGGAGAGGGTTAGTTGCGGCCCGCTCTCGCATTCTCAATAAAATGTCCACGGATCCAAGTATAAACGGATATCGTCGTTTTTCCGAAACATTAATTTACAGACAACGGCGAAGCACTCGGTACATAAAGTTTTGAAAAAAAAGAGACCGGCGGAGAGAACGACAGTAATTTCTGCATAGCAGCGGCGGTCGGATAAGTCATCTTTAAGCTCGTGAAATGCAAGTTTGTTTCGGTTACGTTGCCGTGCGCTCGTGACACTTGTCTTTGACGCAATCTGGTATTAAACCCGCCGTTTGCATTGCAGTCTCGTTTGCCCTCAGCTTAGCAAAGCTGCATTATTTGGACAACTCGGCCACGTAGCGAGTTGTGTGTCGCAAGAAGTTTTTGAAAACTACTATGCGTTTATAAAATTTGTACAATAAACGCATCGGAAACGTGCATAGAGTATTTTTTTAAATGCAAGAACTCGAGTATTTTATATCTAAAAGAGAAGGCTACATTGCGCTTGTGATCTCTCTCTCTCTCTCTCTCTCTCTCTCGTAATGAAACTTGCGGAAGTATCGAAGTGCGTTAACTTTGCGTTTAAATGGATATAAATTCTGCGATAAATATGCAGAATATTAAAGAGTACTTAAAACAAAATAATAATAAAAAAAAGGGACGTAACGCGTAATGAGTTTTTACTTTAATTGCATCGTTTGCGAAACGAAAATATAATATTACATAAATTGTTTCTCAATGCTTTACACAGAAGATTCCATTTTAATTTTATACGAGGATACAAGTATGTCACGTGATATACCCGATGCTTTCAACGAATCCATCTCGAGCGCATAAAACAGTGATAAAAGGAATAGCGAAACTCGAGGGCGTCGTCTCTTCCTTCTTTCGAGTCGCGACGTTTTCTATCAAATGGCATTATATTAACAGAAAGCAGACTGCAGTCAAATATTCTTCCTTGCGTCTGCGTTCCCTCCGTAAGGTGGAAAGACCGAGGTGAGCCGCTGCCACTTGTTATTCTGCCCACATACACTCGCACGTATCTGCTCGCCGACGAAGATCTGGTAGAAGGATGTCGGCTGTCTTGCTTACTGGCAAGTGTGTGAATCTACGATAGAGTGAGTGAGAAAGGTGAGAGAGAGAGAGAGAGAGAGAGAGAGCTTACAGAAGGGCTGCGGCTGAAACTAAGTTCCATACGTGGGTTGCTCACACGGGGGTAACACGGGGCAGCAACTCTCCTCCTTCTCTAACCGCTCGTCCTAACCATCCAGCGCCCCAGCTTAGTTCCAAAGTGGCGGTTTCATACGCGCTATATCCTCGATATGAGCAGTTTCCGAGTGCCTGCTCGGGCCTCGAAGGTGTCGGATAAAGGGAGATAGACGTAAGAAGGCAGACGATGCCGCTTGAACTATAGGTAAGGTAGGTTGCCGCCGCAGCGTAGGTCGGAGGCCGGAAGGCCGAGAAAGACAAAGGGCAAGATAGAAGGTTGAGGAAGATAGGCGCCGCGAACGAAGGGAGAAACGGGTCTAATGTCTTACGGTCGGGGTCTCATTGAAATGCGAACCTGCACCGCTACGGAGGAATGTGCGAGTATCTACTTACTTCGGATTAGAATACATATCCTATCTCTCGTGTCATCCACGACGTGCGCGAGGACTCCTCGACGTAGAACGGCGCTATATCCTTTCCTTGGAGGGTAGGCTAATTAATTAGCCTATCGCACCGTGCACGCGAGCCCTCCCCTTCCCCCCGACGGGAGCGCCGTGAAAGGACAAAAGGACAAAGGAGACTCCGGGGACGCGCCTTTGATTTCGCGATCTGTCGCGATTATCGCGCAATCTATATTCGCGGGATTTCTTTTTGTTTTTTGCGAATGCAATGCGAACAACTCGCCGATAACGCGAGAAATATATATCCAGAGAAAAATCAGATGGGACGAATGTAATCTGTAACGTGATTCTCCATCGTAGAAAATTCAGAATATGTCGGCTTAAGCGTCAATTTTGCAGTTGAAACAAAGGCTTTCCAGCTAAGTATTCCAATAAAACTCCGATCCGCAATTGAAATATTTTCATCAATGCGTTTCAAGTAAATACGCAACGTTACACGTGTTTTAAAATCGCGTTCTGATTAATTTTATCCCAGATTTTTCCGCTCGTTAGTTTCACTTGGGGAGAATAATGAAACAACACAGGCAACATAATTCGTTACAAAAATCCGTAATAACACAGACTTGAATGTAGCGTAACGCAACGGGATGCAAAAGTGGGAAGCATAAAAAAGAAATATTTGCATTATTTTCCGCACAATGCCGTAATTGTTACGCGTTTATGACGTACAGAAATGACAGCGTGCAATATTGCTTTTTCTAGCAATTCAAATAATAGCGTTCAACTTAATGATATGAGAGCAGAATATCACTTTCATTGTAACACGATGTGTTTGCAACTGTCACATCATTTTATATCTATTTCGATTATCTCTGGCACTGTGTCGTTGTCGTCATGTAACTCGATATCTTGCATTCCCACGTTAATGTGTTGAAAGTGGAATTAATTCTCATCTTACGCATCTCATCCTTTGATTATGCGATACAAATATCGTTATATTATATTATTCAAAGAGAAAATGTAAACAATCCCTCTTTAAACATAAAATATTGAGTGAAAATACGATTGGTAAACGCGGTATTGCAATAGCAGTTCCGATAATTGCCAGCTAGACATAATTTTATTTTGCTCGTGTAACAACATCTCCGTGCTCGTAGACATTACGAGATTATTGAAATAATCAAGTTGCGATCAAAAGTGCGAGAGAAACTACAACATGCTTAATCATAAATTCTTCCGTATCCTTTTACTTTAAACTGCCTATCGTCTTTGAAATAACATCGCTATCGATTATCGCGGAATAGAGTAGGTCAGCCCGATTCACGATAAGTGGAATCGACCTGATGGTTAAAAGGGTCGAAGAGGGCAATTTCGTTCGCGGGGTAAGAGTACGAAGTTCCGTGATTGTTCAGGTATTTAACCCACCTGCCGTGTTCAGAATATCAGCAAGAGAGAAAGAGAGAGAACGGGTTGCAGTTGAAATTGCCATTTTCCACTAAGCAGCACCCAAACTACGTCATTACGCCGTCCTTAATAAATGCAACACGCTCATTAGTCCCGCGGTAAATAATACGTTTAAGGCGGAAGTACGCACGGACAGAAATTACGCAAATTAGAGGCTCTATGTCTTCCAAGAAAAAAATTTCCATGAAGATGTTTTCACGCGCGTTTCACTTATCTACACATCTGTTTATTAACTTCCGCAATTGATACGAAACTTTACATGTTAACAATATATACGCCAAAAACACACTCGTTCCATTAAAATTAACAACGTTCGGCAACATTTGCATTTGCGTTCCACGCATAACCGTGGAAATTATCGCTATTAACTTACCAACCGATTGGCGTTACAGCTTCAATTCGAGTCGAACTACGCTGTAAAAATTACATCGTACACATATACCTCCGCGTTTTCCCCATTTATCGCGGCTATAAAGCACCGACTCATTATCGCGCTCGGCGAGAGCATCGACGGCGAAATTGAAACAGTAAGGTGCGTGTTTTTATGACGAATCGAGCGCGAATATGTGCCAGTACGTTCGTTCCTTTTATGGGCTTGGCGAATCATCGCACGAATCGCATTATTATGATCCGTGAGCGCGCGGCGAGCTCGAGGAATCACATCGTAAAAGGATGTCATGAGACGTATGCAGCCTGGGATCGTGTCGATTCTACGATCCCGGAATTAATGACGTCTGCGCGTGTATGTACATACGCGTGCGATGCCGAGCGAAGCAGCGTACAGGCCAGACGTCACGTAGGCGACGTCCACGAGCACGTGTGATAACACACAGATTTAAGGGACGTCGTCTTACTTGGAAGTAAGCTCGAGAAACTTGTAGGTCCTCCTCAGTTACGATCTCTCATCACGTACAGCTAAGTGAAAAGCGTATCCAAGTTTCGAGAATGACGAAACGGACAAATATCGAAATGGGTTTTACAGAATATTTTCAGTCGGTTTTATCGTCGCCGTCGCGATCGTTCACGCTTCAAATATAGCTATTCGACGACAGCGTGAATGCATTCGAAACGTGGAGCGCACTAAACGCATTCGAATGAAATTTTGCGCGCATTCTGCCGACGCGCAGAAAACGGTTTTACGAGTTCAAATATGCAGTATATTGCATACATGTCTTGTAAAGACGTTGGCACCTTCACGGCGCCTTCGAAATTCCCATGTTTGTATAAATAGCTTCACAACTGTTTTGCTTATTTTCATCGCTTACTTTCTAGAAACTGACGAAAATTGCATTGTTCTAATTAGCTGTTGTTAGCAAGCTATTGCCGCCAGAAGTAATTAGAAAAACTCGAATAACATTTATTATTCAATTGTTCAATTTCCATATTGTGTTCTACTAATTTTGCGAGACATATTTATGTAAAAAAAAGCGATATCTATTAATGAAAAGAAAATTGCATTAATTCGTTATAATCAATCATCGGAGAAAACAGTATATAGGTAAACTTGTGTTCGAGTGACGGATCGCCATCTTCGAGAAGCCGGTAGTTACAAGCGAAAGAATTACGTATTCGTGTGAAAAGTTTTTTATCGCGCGGTTTCCATCGTCGGGCAGAGTTGGCGCTTTACTGATTGTAACAGGCGAGCCAGGCCTGAACGCCGAATCAGTCGTTACACGTGTTTCCACGGTTCGGTGCTGCGTGCAGGCGAGCCCATTTGAGGCGATACGAATCTTCTTCCGAGACGAAAAGTTTGAAGGCGCGCAGCTGGCGCGGCGATATAAAAATTCTTATATACGTCGCGTTCTCTCAACTACTCGCTCTTCGTCAACGTCGTCGTCGCTGTACTGACGCGCGCTCAACTGACTGACTGATTGTCGTGAACGCACTCTCTGGCACACGGTAATAATTCATTAACAAAGACAGGCCGATTAACACGCGGCGGACGCGTTGCGTCATCCGAACTGGAAGCGAGCATAACAAGATGCGAAATCTAGATGGATAACCGGACGGACGCATTGATCGCTTTTCCTTTTCACGCGGCGGAGAATCGTCATTACCGGTTAAACGAGCGTAATGTTGATCCGTTCAGACACAAATTACATCCGACAGGATGCGTATCGTGTGCGGTAAACGAGAATTGCCTCTTGATCTTCACGGCTAACTTTACCTCAATACCTGTGGAAGAGCTTTAACAGAGAGTGCGAACAATATCTCTCTGTGTAACTTGGCGTTGTGTAATTTACGAAATAACAATTTATATTTGATTTTCAAGCAATTGTACATATAGAAGTACAATTGAAATATTATTATAAAAAAAACTAAGCGTACCATTAAACTTTGTGCTGAAATTGTTTGTTGACTTTTATGGAAGATACATAACATTCGGCAAAACTATTTTGAAAAGTGTGTCATCAATAGGATCATAGAAACTCGCTGGCTAGGTTGAAAAGCACACAGAACGATTTTATCGCGATTTCGTAGCACGAACATGCGGAGTCCGTTTAGCCAAGTAGCACGTAAAGGCCTTTCACCGTAATTTAGCGTCAAGTTTTATACCTGTGCAACACCTCGAACCGTAATAGCGGCGGTCATTATAAGGCGAGCCGCGCGTTTATAAAACTCGATAGCGTGACACCATCGCTTCAAGTCTCTTCAGAGACGGCGGCGACGTTTTGATTCAGAACGCTCTCAAACTCTTTGTACAATATGAATATGTTCTTTCTCCGTTCTTATGTTGCACTTTCTGTTCTTAAAACGGAGCAAATATATGCTTTTTGTCTGACGGGCGAAGAGACGAAAAGAAGTGTGTGTGTGCAGCTAAAACGAACAAACAACGCACTGCGCTTCAAATGTTGACTATCATGAACATTAAATAAAAAACCTTTCTCAGTATTAAGCAGAAAAAAATTTTAAATAAAAAAGACATTTTGCTAGAATCGGAGTGTTGGATATGCGAGCTAGAACATATATGTTAGAAATTGTTCTGAATAATTTCTTCTTTTAGTTTGCCAATATTGACTATTATATTATTCGCAGCTGCGAGTGAGTTAAGTTCCTTTTTTTTTTTTTTTTTTTTTTTTTTTTTT
>QVOB01001801.1:0-22209 GCA_014839585.1 Pseudomyrmex concolor | reverse complement strand
ACTGTTGCAACGTTTTGTGCAATATTTTATATAATTAACCGTTGTATTCTTGAATAATTTTTCATCACGATATATATATATTCGCAAAATTTCGATTTACTCAATATATAATATTTATTAGTATATAAAATAGAAACACAGTTTTGAATTTGCGATCATGTTTACGTAACCCAGAATATATTTTTATTGTGTAATCAGTCGTAAATCATAGATTGTATTTGTGTCACCTTTACTGCGATCACTACATATATATATATATATATATATATATATACACACACACACACACTCATATATTTATACCATATACAGCTTAATAAATTTTGATACACACGATCGTTGGCGGGGGTTTACGTGACTCGCTACAGGCACATGGGATTACTCGGAAAGCGTTTTCTATTATGTGAGTTGCGCACCTAAAATTTTACTTGAATTTCAAAATAACTCATCGTCACGAAAATGGGTTTACATGTTGTTGAAAAATAATATCCCTCTGATGAAAGGCTTCCAATTAATTTAACCCGACAAACTTTTACCTATATAATACGCGTGCAACGCAGTAACGCGCCAGGTCTTCGATAGAGCGCAGACGCAACATGTATAAAAAAAAAAAAAAAGAAAAACGCATGTATGTATGAAGGGTTACTTGAATTCTATATATGAGACTGGAGCGGAATCCGTGCCGATTGACAGAATAATAACGTGCGTCTAACGATAAAGGGAAAAAGATCTTCATCGAGCACGATCGAACCGCCGCCGGCAGGCCTACCAATTGTACAATTCTCCGAGGCTTTTCCATGCGGCAGTACTTCATCCCCTTTTACTTCTGTAGTACGAATGGAACCAGCTCTACGTGGGGCCGTAAGCGGATTGCGATTGGAATTGAAGTTGGCCTCGGTTCTATGCTTTGAAGGTCCTGCGTGAGGGAAAGACCGCGCCTACGAGCTATATTGCGCAGTGTAGGCGTCCTTGCGGACCTTTTAACCCTTTAATTGCTACCCGTGGTATTCGTCGTCGACAACTGTGGAAAGGTTCTTCAAAGTAAACCGCCCAATCACCGCCAGTGAAACGAGTTCACACGCGCTGATTAATCATGAGCAACGGGGAATCAAATGGAAGATAGGTAGCTGTTATCGACTTTTGAAAAAAAACGTATACACGTTCAACACACTTCTCACATCAATCGCGCTCTTAAAAACAAATTTTAAAAAACATTGATAAATATAATCTCATCATAAAGTTCATAATAATAAAGTTTATAATACGTTATAATACGTTATAATATTTTTTTATAAATATATATTTGCTAGAACGAAATAAAAAACTTAATTGTAAGTAAATTATTTTGTAACGCGCTACGCACACCACCTCCAATTAAAAATCATTCAAGTGTATTCCGCGCTATTTGCGAAATTTAATTTTAATAGTGATTAAAATAGAAAAGTGTCGTTTTATTGTTTTACGAATTTTTTAAACACAAAAAATTTCACAGTAAGTATTGCAAAGTAAGTGCAAACGTGACTTTTCACAACTTTGTCAAATAAGAATAAAAAATAAATAAGGAAAGGAACTTTCCTCGCACAACTTTTGCAAAGGATTCGATGAGCTTATAAGAGCATTTAAGCTATTAGACTTTCCGACATGCCACTTTCCTCTTTCCTTTCCTGCACATTTCTGACCAAAGCTTTTGGCAGACACCGACGACAACGAGAAGGGTTGAACGTAATTAATTGCGATTTCACTCTTTCCTGCACTTAATGCGGTCCTCGGTCCTGCGGTCGTCCGTTTCCTATCTGCATCCAGTTAAATCGCAATTACTCAGAGACGCGGCAGTTAGGTATCTGCAAAAGGGACTTTACCGAGGGGTAGACAAAGACGAAGCTGCGAGGAAAAGTTATTTGTTTCGGTCGTATAAAACATGTTGCGATCACGTTTTCCCAAATATAGTTAAATTCAATTACTCTCATCACACTAAACGTATATGTTTTTATTTTGTACCAATTAAACGAATTGCTTGCAAAGATATTGGAACTGTAAAATATATGCATGACAGAAAAACAAATTTTAGATACATTTATTTATTATATAAATAATATAAAAATAATTATGCCTTCCGGAACACGAACAATGCGATACTTCAAGCCGCCTTCTTCTCTGTCTTTGTAGTGTAACAAAAGCGACGTAAAAAGACAAATTACTCCGTGCCCCTTTTTTAGAACAGTTGCATCCTCGGTATGCCGAATTAATCGCATGGATACCACCTTGCATCCTTCGCGATTCGAAAGTAAGGAATTTCGCTCATTAGTTAGCCGCGTAATTAAAAAGCCTGCGCGTCCGGCCCAAACAGATAACGAAGAAGGAACAAGGCAAGAAGTTCAGCAACCCTTTCTCCCTTTAATTCGCGCCCGTCCCTTCCGTCGCTCTGTCCTGCGCCGAACGGTTTTCCATCCTCGAGCAATTGCTCGTTCCGTGCTTGTCGTCCTGAAGAAACGAGAGAGAACGAGAGGCAAAAAGAAAGAGAAGGAAGGTAGGAAAAAAACGAAAGTACTAAGTGGGAAAAGGGTGGGACACGAGAAGGGGCAAGAGCGAAAGGAGGGTGGACCTTTTTATAATTGCAAAGCGCTCGCCGCTCGAGCAAAGCGGGGTCTTTTGAAGCGTAAGATCAAGGCGATCGGAGAATAAATGCGAATAAATCTCACCACCCGCGTTGTAAAGACCGTGTGCTTCGTTCATCGGTGAACAGTTAAAAAGCGGCACATTGTCGGATAAGAGATGGGATTAGAGTACGTCGCGTTTAAATAGTAGTTTAAGATCGACACTGCGCGAAATACTTCGCACAAATTGGAACAACTTGTGTTTCAACGTGTAAAACACATCGAAATCAAATCGTACTGCAATCGAACTGTTATCGTCAAAAATACTCACGTTTTTTGGATTTTATGTTAAACAGGTTTTTTTGAAGAGTAAATGGGGAGTCTAATTAATTGAGTGTATCGAATGTCGCGCTGTTGCGGCAAAAACAGTGAAGAACCCCCAAGTTGTTTATCTCTGTACCGATAAACTTCATTTATACTTCCCTTTGTAAATACGGGGGGGATGATTTACTCGACTGAAGGTAACGCTCGTGACATGGCCGGAAATATTGGTTATTGTTAACCGGCGCTTATTCGAGAGAGCCGCACTCCAGCGTCCGGTAGACGGCAGCATCTCTGATGTTGAAGCTGTGCTTGCAGCGGGAGCTTTTGGAGCTTGCATCACGTGGCGCCACCCCTCAGGAAAGCTCGGAACTCCTTATCGTCCAGTGATCGTCAACTTCAAGCTTCGTTGAGCAATGTAAATTTATAGCTTGCTTCCTCGAACTTCAATGGAACTCCCCCATGCAATCATGTGAAAATCCAGCAATCGCAAAAATTAAACTCTTTTTGACAAACACTTCGAATTACACGCGCAACTAGATCGAATTTGCAATAGATGTATGAATTCCTATGCAAAATATTATCGTGAATAAATCAGCAAGTGTAAAAAAAAAAAAACTTAAATGCATCAACTTGCAAGATTATTACACAATTATACAACCTGACAAATTTTTAAAACTTGCTTGCTCTGCTTGCTTTCATAAAATTTAAAATATCTTCTACTAGATCTTCTACTAATGTAAGAAACAAAAAAGTTGCAAATATTTCTCAATATGACTCTTTCGAAAAATGGTATTCTTCTTTAGTTATTCTGTTTTTTCGCACATTCTGTTATCAACGAAACATGCGTTTATTCATAAGTACTCGAAGATATACATTGTATAAGTGTAAGAAAAAAAAATATAATAAAAAGAACTTTCCTGTAAAATGTGTTTGTTAGAAAACTATAGCGCACTAAGAATATCATTCATTTTTAGCCGCGAATGTCAAGTATACAACGGCGCCTTTACAGAGCGCATCGCTTTGAGGAAAATTGTATCCCGAGGTCAACGTCTTTGTCGACGGACGATGACGCTGCGCAGGATATCCGGTCGCGGTTCAAGGCCACGACTTCCAGCTGAGCACCCCTTCTTGCACCCCCTTGGCGTTACCTACCGCCGCTTACAGAGGGCGACACGTGTTTCTACCTTTTCTCGCGATCGATCGCGGAGATTACTTGCCGCCGGATTCTGGTCACACACCGCCGCGTTCCTACGACCGCGTTACGAATCATTTCAAACGTTTTACAACCCGTCGCGCGACGAGCATTTCGAAGCCTGTTGCAATAACCATGGGGCTTTATGACTGACGGTATGAAAATGGCGAACAATACGGGGGTAGTAATAACCCGCCTCCTAATCCTACGTAGACGATATATATATCCAAACACACAGACGCACGTTTGCGACGAGAATATCACAGATCTGTCTATTCTAGTGTAGTGTTTATCACATCAAAATCGTTAATACGATTTAGAGTGGAAGAACACGTTTCGAACTATTTATCGACACGTATGTAAATTAAATCAAACCTCAGTAAATATAGCGCGAAATCGATTTTTACCAATTTCAGAACGACGCCATCGCGCTTTCGTATTTAATTTAAAATGGGTCATATGATGGCACATCTATGTATAATGTGATGAAATTCGCAACTTTCGATCGTCGCATTGCAACATGATTTTCTGGTGCCAATACGGTTTATCTTTACGAGTTGGGTCATAAAAATACTTTGTATTTCGCTCGCGATGCCAAAGTATATGCGAACTTGACGTTCGCTCGTGACAATGTCACGTACAAATTACGTCTACACTAGCACGTATGTATGTACGTAAGTGAGTCAGAAACGTAAAACGCGTTGTCATCAAACAAGAATTTTATTTTACAACCAGTCGTATAATCATTTCACGCGTGCCAAGATGCTAATTCGCACGGCGAATCTTCGCGAGGAAGATCACGTGGACGTAAGGTCTCTCGAAAAGGCAAAGAGCCGTCACACGCCCGGAAGAACAATATGCGTCGCGGCCAATAAGACAAAAAGCTGGGAGGGAAAAGGATGGTTCAGGAAGTACATTACGAGCGCGCGATGAAATTGGCGTACGCTGCGCGAGACTCCGCGCGATTAAACCCAACCGGAAAGCCGCGCGCCGCCATTATACCCCATTTACACGAGCGAGGCTTTTTAATGAATAATTCAATCGACCTGCTTTTTCGGTGGAGAATCTCATTAGGAATGTATCTCACTTTTTTGCAACCGACTACGGGAGTCAAAGCCGGCGCGGCGGCGGCGCTGCTGCGCTGGTGTCGCGCGAGGGATTACAACCCTCTTTCTCTCTCCTCGCTCACTCCTTTTTTTCACGACCCGTTTTATATTTCGAGGCTGTCCGAAATGATGTTTTGCAGGGAGTTATAAAAATAACTCCCGTGTACGTATATACGTGCGGTCGTGAATACGTAGTATAGGTTGCATTGTTGCGCGGCTAGCCGGATCGATCGCAGCGCACTATCACAACTGCGCTTTCATTGTAATTGCGCAGTTACAATCTGTGAGCGTGAGCGTTATAAATAAAAAATAAAGAGCCGCGAAGCTCTGAAGCAAGTGCGAACAATGCTATTGGATAGTATATCTACTCAGCTACTATCGTTTTCCCTCCTCTCTCTAAAGAAATGAGGAAGGAAAAAGACGAAGAGAGGAAAAACAATTTTATTGTCCTTTTAGAAAGGAAATTCTCTCTTGTATTAGCAAGCAACAGACATAGTGGACTCGTGTACATACACACACAATAAACGATATTAAATAAATCGAATAAAAATTTGAAGAAGAAATTTAAGAGCTCTTACTTTGGATTATCTTTTGCAAGCTCTCTGTTCTTCGGAAAACAGTGAACTTGAATAATAACGATATTGTACGTGAAATAGGAGTTCAGTTTTTTTTTTTTTTTCAGAAAACGGACATTAGCGCGCGATACAACTTGCGTGATATGTATAAGAAGAGATTGAATGGACTTTTTGAAAACGAGACAGACTATAATGCTCCGCTAACGTTTTAGCACCTATCGAGCGACGTTATTCGTCATATCGGACACGCGTTAGGGTCAGTCGTAAAATGTCGATCGCCAGATCACGATAACGTTGTTCGTCCTACTTTCTTTCTCTCTCTCTCTCTCTCTCTCTTTCTCTATCACTCTTTCTCTCACTCTCTCTTTCTTTCTCTCTTTTCTCTCGATCCTCGTCTCCGCCATCGTTACCGCTCTTCCCCCGTTATGCTCGCGGTAACGACAGACACGCCGACGCCTAAGGGCCGTTCACGTTTACGAGCACGAACGGGAACGAGAGATATCGGCGGAGAAAATGAGTCGGAAAAGTGCGACGGGAGCACCCCTGGCGATAGTCATTGCTTGACCCTTCTCGCAGTCTTTCACCCTCGCGACAGAGACACTCGCACGAGCTCGGGCACACGTACGACACAGACGTGTACAAACGCCAACGGCGGTTAGCGACATTTCGATCGCGCCTGCTTTATCCTTGCGGGAGCCTGAGCGAACCCCGATAAGTGCTCGATTTCATTCTCCGGGGAATAGTTACGCGGGATTACATTCACCGCGATCCGATAATTTTCCGTGAAAAGCGAACTCTTTCGACGATGATCGTCGTTCTGTGATTCTACGCGACAGCAACGCGCGCGAGATTCCACTGTGATGCAGCTTTTTTCTTTCCTTTTTTCTTTTTTTTTTTTTTTTTTCAGCAGAAGATAAACATTAGAAACGATGACGCGTGCAATATATAAGTTGGGTTACCGTAACTACACTGCGTTGAAGCGCATAGATTGAAGTTTTCTTTGATTTATCGGATGTCATTAGGGGTAGTTTACTGACAAACAACTTGACTTTCTCTTGAGTTTTATAGAGCTCCGTTACATTGAAATTCGGCGCGAGACGCTCGGCAGTCTTCGATGTAAGGCGAAATCGATCACTATCTACCTCAAGCTCTTCGGTGACTCGCCTAATGCGGCTCGAAGTTTTCCACTTCGCGATTGCTATATACGACACCGAAGTTTCGAACGTTCCAAGAACGGGGATATATGAACATCTCTATATGGATCGCCTAACTGTCTCACGACAAAGTTACAAGTTTATCTCTCATCTGTGTTATTTCAATTTTTTAACAACACTTTTTTTACGTTAAATTATCGTGAACCTCATTAGATTTGCATTTAAAAAGCGCTGTTTAGAAAATATATATTTATATATAAAAGTTATTAAAAAAGATTTTACAAGTTTACATTGGAGAATATAAAATTGTACAGACGATATCAATTGTAGGCAAACTACGGCGAGAGCAAATCTGTTTCATAATTCGAACGTCTCTGGAGGGAAAACAGTGGGCGCACATTGTAAGCCTGAGCTCGCGGCGCTTCACGGAATACGTTAACACATGTTGCTGCGCGACATAACCGATGCATCCCTCACTCTTTCGCGTTCGGTTTTCATCCATTTTTTTTTTTTTTTTTCTACTCGGATTCGCGACACCCCGAGGGTCGCAGCTGCACTCCATTTCGAAGAACAATCTCTGCATATTTGAAATCTATCCGTGACTCCGTACACGCCGGTATTGCACGTAACGTACGATCGAGCCTGTGCGCGAGTACATAGAACGAGCGTGTACGTGTGAAATGGGAAGACACGTATGCAGAAATTGGCCGGAACTCTACCCGGAGCTCAGCGCATCAATATATTATAGGAATTTATAAATTTTCGAGCACGGCGCGCGTTCGGGATGCGACGCTGCTCCTTTAAAGCGACGCGCGAGGGCAGAACGACGACTATTTCTGCCGTTTTGACTGGTGAAATTTTCAAGAGGCCATCATTGATTTTACCCCCCTCGCGCGTCGAGCGCCGCCCTTATTCCACCCTCCGTGCGTCGCACGCCCTTCTCGGCCCGTACCTCGCATCGATCACCCGTACTGTCCACGCAAAATAACGATTAGCTCGAGAGCACGACGTATTCCAGAGACGTTCGTCCGCGAGTAATTCTCTCCTCGAGCTTCCCGCGCGAGGATCCGTCGCACGCGACGATCACGTCGTCGCGACGATGAGATTCAACGCGAGCTTATCCGCACAAGCGCAAAAACTACAAAACAAGTAGCCGGATGTGCAATTCTTTCGCAAATTTTCTACAGAGAGCAAACTTAGATATTGAATTAAGAAATATTCAAAAGTTTTTGTTGCCTGAATGAGAGAATTCAACTTTTTTTTAATTTCAATTAATTGACACAAGTAATTTGATTTGTTTTGACTCGTTACTTAGTTTTCTGTTTAATATTTTGCGCGACTAAAGGCTTAATCAAATTGTACGTGTTGTCTGTATAAAACAGAGAGAAATTCAGAATTGCTTTACTAGCCACCCGGCGGAAGATCGTCCGTCTATAATTCAATGCACCCTCGTTGACTCGGGAAAACGAATACGTGCGAGCGAACGCACCCGCGTCGGAAGGAAGAAACACACAGGGTTCGGGGGCAGCAGCCGCGTTAAATATTTAGAATTGTGAGTTATGGTACCGCGTGTATAGGCGTCGCATTATCGGTAAAGACATCGAGTCCCAGGTGCGTCCTATGTGTTTACGAGTCTCCGAACGGCCCAACTTCAGGAGCGGCAAAACCCAACGGGAACTTTGAAGGTTATGTTTTGCCGGATATATCGCGGGTCTGCACCAGGTGCACGGTGACTCCTAAGGCGAAGTATCTTTCGAGTCCTGGCCCGAACGATTCTTTTATCCAAGTGTGAGCTAAATTTCTTCTCAAACTGAACGCGCGCGCGTCTCGTCTTTTATTTGGAATATTAAAAAGATGAATAGTACAATATTTTTTTCACGGCTCAAGATAATTCCTTACATTTTTTTTACAGTGGAGAGATTAAGTTGATAAAAGATGAAATAATAAAAATAGACGAATACGACTTCGGCGCAGTGGAGAAAACGACGTTTTTATCCCGCGCGTGGAATGGACCCGACGGAGCTTTGTCGACGCGCGCCGTAAATATAATTTTTACAACTTTAGTTCTTTATATTACGGTCATCGCGTTTACGTTAAAACGGAGTTTGGCTCAGCCGTTAAAACCGAGTAATCCTCTTTTTACGCTCGCTATTTGTCGATAACCGAGCCGCAGAATAACGTCAGAGCTAAACCAAGAAATATGCTTTTTTTTTACGAGTCTTTTTGTGTAAAAGATGTTTCAATATTATCGTAGCGGTCTGTCGGCGACAGACTTTTTTTTTAGAAAGTTAGGCCAATAATAAAGCAACAAACATTTGCACGTAAAAACACTTGAAACCAGAAAATATCACGTACGACGCGTTGCGTCCATAACGAATTAATGCGCGCACGCATGGAAAATGGATGACACTTAATTGCCCGACTCCATATCACAGACGACGCAGACCTCTATCCATTAATGGGTACGACAGGCTATGAGTATGTCCGACCACCGATGAGGTTGTTCTCTGCTTCTCGCTTTATACCTGTCAGATCGAGGCTGAGTAACGATCCGGTCGAATTTCAGTGCGCGAAATGGCGTGACCGCGAGACGGATCGCGTCAAGGGGGGAAAATATAGAAATGTAAATTGCACCTCTTTTCACTATAATGACGTGCTCGGTCACGAAATTATCCAGACATGCTGTGTCAATTGTTGGCGAATATCGCCATGGCCGGGCGTGAAATCCGAGTCGAATAACGCTGTAACTCAATCAAGAACGATAACGTAATATTTACGCGATAAAACGATAAGGAGGTAACTGGATAAAAAAAAGTCTCGAGTGTCGGAAGAGTAATCTGTTATACTATCAGAGTGTCCACGTGCAATGAAGATAAGTTTATCCGTGCCGTGTGATGCAACCGGAGGAACTGGAGGTTGCGATGTTCTCGGTTGGTTTGTGCTCCGCCGGCTCTCTCTCTCTGTCTCTCTCTCTCGCTCGCGAGAGAAAGAGGAGGTTTCGTGGAGGACTACAGCAGTCAAGGGACGAGTGATTTATTCGAAGTCGCGTTTCGCAGTAACCAACCTTAGATTAACCGAATTACCGGATTCCTGGATCTGGTGGCGTGGTGGGACGGCGGTCGCAACCGGCGACGCAGCCGATATTACAAGGGTGAGTTTGTCATTGTGCCTCGGTGTTTAATTAGAGAGTGTATCGACCGGGGCGGGAAAGGGTCAGGATCCCGGGATTCACAAGGGGACGAAGACGGCCGTGAGGACCGAGACGGGTGAAGGCGGAGGGCACGTCTCTAGATAGGCCCCTCACCTGCAATTACCCAATCGCGTCACGGTAATGGATTACCGATTGAAGAGGAGCGGAGGATCCGGTTCTCTCCCTGTTCGATTCGGTCGTCGGGGCAGCGAGGTTGAGCGGCGACGTCGGTGTACAGGACGAGGGGGAGTGACCGCCGTCTCGCCGCCCGCCGCGCTTCCAGGGGCAATTTACCTCGCCAATCTATGCCACGTAATTGGGAATTTTATAATATTTTTGGAAGCGAGCCAGTCTCTCGGGCTGTCGAGCGGCAGCCGGGCGAGGAAGTAGAGAACGGAGGAGGAAAGGAGGGAGGGAGTAGGAGGCGCGACGGAAAAGAAAGGTAGAGAAAGACGGTTGCACGGAGGTGGGTTATATGGCCGGGGATACGGCGGAGGGCCGGCAGCCTCTAGGGAAGATGGATATCCTCTTTTTGAGAGCCGCAACGCGCCAGATGAAAAATGCACACGGCTAAAATTCACCGCCGCAAAAAGGGTGCGAGCGATTTGGAAGCATACCAAATTGTAATCGTCGGAAATCGACGATTAATTTATCACGGAAATGCCTCCAACCCGTCCCTTAAAGCGCGCCCGCGCCCTCACCCTTCGGGCGTTTCGACTATTACCATTCCCATTTTTGCGCGAGTGGAACCATAGCCACCGCCGCGAAACGACTCTCCATCTCCTTGTTCCTTGAAACGAGAGGATTTGCGGTATAACCGCAGAGAGACGTACGCTATCAATCGACGAATCGAAAACCTTTCACGTACTCCTCCCTTTGTAACCGCATATCGTGCAGTCATATTTCTCACAAGCTTTCGGCTTTCACTCACGTTTCCACGTAAAATTAATTTTAAACGGGATATATTTCATTTTAAAAACTTTTATATACAACACATATACAATGCAGCTAACATGTGTATTAAATATGTACACTCTTCGTCTGTTTAATTAATAATCACTAAAACAAAGGTAAACCCGCAATAAAAATGTACGTCGTTTTTCTACTTTTAATTTGCTTTTATGAAAAACGCGACCGTTTTTACAACACGTTCTCGACGTCAAGAAAAATCCCGCAGAGAAAACAATATAGTGTGTCAGAAAAATGGTTTCTGATCGTGTGCGGCATTTTCGAAAATCTACCGACTTGCCGAGCGCGATAATAATGAACGGTTACTGTACGCGGGCTAAAGGGCGCAGCTGTTAGTAGTACTGTACCTACGTGATGCCGCCGCGCCACGCCGACGACAACAGTGAAACAGGCGCGCCTCTGCGCCGGCCGAGCCACTTTATATTCAAAGCGCAGGCGGACGTCTCTGAAAATGCAATCGCAAAATACAATACCGTGCATTACCTATACCCCGGTGCGCCCCCCAGAAAGAGATATCGTAAAAGATGATGTTATACATTATGCGGCGCGAGGCTCCCAACTCGCACCCTCTCTCCCTTCTCGCACCCCGCACGGAAACCTCTAAATCCGCCACTCTTTCCCTGGAGTCTGCCATCGCCTGTAGCGGCGGCGGCGGCGCCGATACGTTAATAAAATTCGAGGGTTGAAAAGGGTGTGCGCGTGTATGGATATATACGTACTCCTCTTCAGGATATCGGAGTATCCCCAAGGAAAATCCCATCCGACTTTCCGTTGCCCGACGCCGCCGAATACGCGGCGAAGATACGTGAAAAATCGTTCCCGAAGCCTCTGAGCTTTTATTATTTATTCGGACCGCGCGATTGTTCGCGTGCGTGGCGACGGATTGTGCGAGGATTTCAAGCGCCGTTTTTCGTCCGAAACCAAGCGCGTCACGCGATGCAATGCTTCTTACGCTGCGTAGAGGAAAATCCGTCAAAGTCTCGGCGAGCTCCCGCGCTTGGGATTCAACCCGAAATTTTTGCAGCAGCCGTCATGTCGCGCGATACGATTATCATCGGAGCGTTGTAATGTGCGCCGCGAGCGCGCGCGATTTATCGCAATGCACGTTTGGCCGCTCATTTACTATTATTTATCATATTCGATGTAACGTATACAATTCGACGTGTGTAATGTAATTAAAATATACGCGCATTATGCGTTACATAATTGCGATTCCCGTGAACATAGGGTCGGCACTCACGCGTGTGTTTTATATATATGTATGTGTATGCATGTGTATACACACCGTGGGTTATTATAATAATTTATTCATTGATAGGACGCCGAAGGGACAATGGGGACGAATTTCGTTTCGGGAACGCGGCGAGAAACGAACCGGTTTCCGTTTTATTCGCGACCTCTGCCATTCGTTTGCGGCATTATCTGTTGCGCTACACGGAAACGGCGTGTTGCAAGGGACAAAGGAAGAGAGATATGTCTATTGCATTACTTTTCGCTGTGCCGCGAGATAAATATATCCTTTACGGAGGGAGACGCATTCGACTACAGTTTACTGATATAGGGATCTAAGTTTCACTAGCTCACGGAGTTCGTCGAAACATGGCTGATAAAGGCGGAACTTAAGTGATTAAGCTGCAGGAAAGGAGCGTTCTAGCAGTTTGGTGGTTTGCATTAACGGCCTTGACTTCGCGAAAGTGGAACGTATTTCTCTGGGAATTGCTGTCTACGTCGCCCATTGAGTAAGAAATAAAGCTGCGGCTATGGCCGGGTATTCCCATGTCTCGCGTTCAATTACACGTTGCTCACCCCATTAACATTTCCGCACGTTTTAGTTTAATCATTTCCCGCGTTCTGTACATATTTCTTCCTTCTATCACCCTTTCTCTCGTTCTTCCATAAATGAAACAACATCGAGTTTATAAAATATTTATTCTATATGCGTTCAATGTTTCTTACTGAAAGAAAAAATAACGATTGCATTTTTTTTATCACATTTTGTTTTTCTTAACGGTGACGCGAAGACGCGCTTGGTTTCGCGATTTAATCAAAATGCTTTTCAACGGGGATGATCGAACGGCGAGTTTCGGGAAGGGATAAGACGCGGGACGTTCGGGACGCGCCCGAGAGAATGTTCCACGGTCATTCGTTATCAGAATGTGAGAATCGCGCGGGTGGCCATGGATAAGCTATGGCGCACAATGAGGATAGAATGTAGATCGTGGCGCGTAACAGTGGCGCGCGAGCAAAAGAGGACGATCCGGAGAAGTGTGGTTGGACACGTATAGAGGCAGGTGGGAGAAGAAAGAGAGGTCTCTCTATCCCGTGAGAGAGTGGACGAGGTAGGAAGGGCCAACGGCGAACTGCAGTTAGGGGGCGATCAGGATACAGAGAGGTCTGCGGCACCCGCGGCTACTCTTCTCTGTCTAGACTTCATCCGGGAAGCTTTGCATGGAAATGCCGCCGCTGAATAACCCACCGCTGCTAACTTCAGCACAATAGTCGTCACATTATGTTGCGCCAGAAAGCACCGACAGTGCGGAGAGAGAAAGAAAAAGGAAGAGAGAGAGAGAGAGAGAGAGAGAGAGAGAGAAAGAAAGAGAGAGACTGTTAGCTCCAGAAATCAGGTGGTATAACAGCCCCTCTTGTCTTCTTCTCTGTGTTTCACTCCGTTTCTTTTTCTTCTTCGCTCCACCATTACCTTCTCTCTTTCACGTATACCGCTATTTATCCGGAAACGCTGCGGTTTTGTGCACGTTACACGCGAACGACTGTCCGATGAAGGCAAACCGAGAGCAGCTGTATTCGACCAAACCGAAATTACATAGCTTTCTCACAAAGATATTTGCACACACGTGCTCCGTCATGAGATTCGCAGAACATAATTAAAAATTTACAACTCGAAAAGTATGCAATTAAGAATTATTTAATAACAATTTAATAAAATTGAAAGAGACGCGAATAGTTAATGTATCGAGTTTGCATCTTATCATTACTCGCGTGCGTTTCGAATATTAAATAAATACACACTACTACTATTTGCAGAATTTATATCTGCAAATAATGAAGCTTACTCCATACGTTATCCTGTGAAAACAAGAGTCTACCGGCGGGTGATATTATGCGACCAGACGTGCGCGCAGCTGACGACGGTTTCCCCGACGTGAAGCACTTTTCGCGGCAAGACAAACGAATTAGCGGCAATTTCGCGAAGAACCCTTCGAGCGAACGTGTCACGTACAGCCCAAGAAGGGGAAGGAAATTGTCTAGGAATAACAGCGATTACTCACGGGGAACGTGCGATTTGATACAAGAGCCACTTTTCCCGTTCCCCCTCGTCCGATAGTTCGTCTTAACCGCCGCGGGCGCATGGGGTTCGGGGAGAGTTAATTGCGGAGCTTTGTCTGAGTCGCGGTGATACATGCAAGGATGCTTTGCCGTACCGTGAGGGATGTTACGGAGGGTCGATAACGCCGTCGTCTCGAGACGGAACTGTCGCACCTGCTGACGTGCGACAGTTTAAATAGACCAGCCGTACGCGCCTGCTTGTACTTTATGCCTCGTGCTCATCGGCCGAATTTTCATGAGACGCTCCGCTGCGCACAAGGAGATTCATGGATGCAACGTAAATTTGCATCGTAACGCGGCGATATTTGGAAGTTAATCAACTATTAACGATAGATTATGTATATAAAATATATACAGCATATATATATACACATTTATACGTATGCACTGTATAAGTTGTAATCAAAGTTCTAAAAGAGCAGACGGCTTTATAAACGTTAGTCTGTCTAACCGTATTTGAAGCGGAAACAGCAGTAAAGCGCAAGAGGGAAGAAAGAAGTTAGTGTAGCAAGAATAACAGTGATAAAACGCGACGCCGACTTGCACAGTCACGTGCGTGAAGCGACGCAATGACTTTTCTTTGCGGCATAAAGAGTGCTAGATACGACGCGGAACTTAGCATCCCTGAACATGCAAAGTGATGCAAAAACGTCCGCGGCTGAAGAATATGACGCGAGCGTGTAACCTGTAAAGAACAGCAAGAGAAACGCGCCCATCCGCGACTCTCTCGCGCCAGGGGGGGAGCGGTGCCTATTCGTGACTTTCGCAAGTTAATCAGTACTCTTTTGCAGGAGTTGCACCCTCCCCTCCTCTTCTCTCCTTGCTTGCCGCGTCGCGCCGCGTACTCCAACGTAGGAGTCTGAATCTTAGCGGGCTTGCACAATGGGGCATAACTTTGCATAGGACACGTACAGCGCGAGCAACAACTAACAACTAAGATGTTTCGCGGAGTCGGCAGGGCCGAACCTCTCTCTCTCACTCTCTCTCTCTCTCTCTTAAATGCGAGGAAACGAGCGAGAAGATCTAAAGGTCGAGGAGAGACCTCTTCGGGCGTGCATATGTATCCATTATGCAAATTTGGTAACCATTATAATAAGCGAAGCCCTTGGCATACCTTGGAGGCTGGCGTCGAGAACTGCCAACATTACCGCAACATGGCGACACGCGACTAAGAGGACAAATTCAATTAGGACTCGGACGATAAGTTTGGAGTTTAGTTAACCGTTTGAATCGTTTCGACCATTACTACTGTGTATGCGCCTCCACTTGACATAATTTCATAGACGAAACAAACGGGACGCTTAAAATAAATCGTGCGCACTCTCGTGTTGCTTGTAAATCTCGACATTTCATACCCCCGTGGAAGCGGGTATTTGCATACTTAATTATTTGTCAATTATCGGAAGATGCGCACGAGCTGCGGGCGAACTACGCGAAAAGTTTCCGAGATTTTGCGCTAGAAAATGTCAGGGTGAATCGTCGGTGACCACGACCTCCACTCTGTATTACAGTGTCCCAAACTCCAACACCTAAGCTCTCCGTGTCCAAGATTAATCACCCTTGGTCGGGCTTCTCCTCGAATCCTCCATCCACTCGTTCCTCCTTCTGCGAACGCGCGCTCGTCCACTTCTAGAAAGGCCTCCCGAACTTACGAGGGGAGAGGTTCTCATTACTTAAGGCGCGGCATTAGCATATCGATTTCCTGCGGGAACAGTTTCAGAAATTTGCCCGGTCCCGGTGCTCTTTCGTATTACGATGTAATGAGAGACGTCATCCGCATAACTTTAAACCGTGCGATTCATTTCGAAGTAGCCGACTTAATCACTTCTTCCAATTGAAATATTAAGTAGTTATTGTTGTAACGTAATTGCGTAATCTTTCGAGCTTTTTGTTTTTGTTATACAGTTTAGATATTTTTTAACTCTAATAATTACACGCATAATTTGCGCGATATTTTTAACAACCTTACGATGGATTTTTTAAACCATATTTTTGTTTCTTACGAATGAACAAAACGTTACTTGTATTTGTAAAGTAAATTTACGAACAAAGCGCATTTTAAATGCAAATTAGGACAAAGTCTTTGTCACAAGTGACAAAGAGCCCACCGATCGATTCGCGATACGATCGAATTTTTGAGACACTAGAACTTGTACACAAATCCAGTCACAGCAGTTTTACATCCGGGCGTGTTACGAGTTTGCGCCCGGACTCGTGTAAAGCTCCGTGAAAGCCATTATCGCCTCTCTTCTCTCTCCCGGCGTTCATCGTTCTCTTTCTCTACCGGTGTACCACTATTTCGGTCCAGCGGGTTAAAGAACTTGACGGTCGGAGAACAAGGGGACGAATCGAATCGCGAGGGCCGTTGGGTGAGGGACGAGCTATATAGCGACAAATACTCTGTTCTGACCGGCTTCCTATCCGCCTACTCTCAATAAAAAGAAACAAAAACCCATTGTTGGCTATTCTGTGGGTGGCGGGCTGGCTGGGTGATCCATCAGGGCTCGGACGGGAAAGGCTTGGAAGTAACAGTGGGTGGAACACACTGAAGCCTGCCTGCCTGCCTGCCTGCCTGCCTGCCTGCCCTGCCCTGCCTGACTGGACGGGGGTGAGTAATTAACCAGACCTTCCCACACCACACGCCTGCAGTCTGACTGTTTGCACTGGAACCTTATGTATCGTTGAATAACGGCTGAATCGTCACTATCAACTCGACACTGTATGCATTAGACGAATATTACAAAACATCGTTCGGCTTCTTCGACTAGGTGCGAGAATTTTTTAAAAGCCTTTTATATTTTTCAGACGATCTAACTTCTTCAGGAAATTAAGAAAAAAAATGCAGGAAATGAAAAAAAAAGAATATTAACGTATGTACACCTGAAAACATCTAAGATCTAAAAGTCAGTTAATCACACCGATTGAATATTTATCACAGTTAAAAAAAAAAAAAGAAAAAAAAACACAAAAGAGCACGAAAACAATCATGATCTTACGCTCTCCGCGACGCGAATTGCAATTCAAATTACACGTGTCGCTCGCGCATTTGTGTCGCACGTACTCTTGATTTTTGAAATGCTAATTGATGTAAATCATGGTCGCGCCGTCATACGCAAATAGATGGATACTGCAGTTGATACGCGGAATCGACTGCAACAATGGTAAACGCGAATTCGATCCTTCATCACGGACACTAATGTCAAATTACTACCATGCATCGTCGTTAATCATGGGTAGGAGGCGGCGCGCTGCCGCGCGGTGCTCGTAATTGCAAGACATAATCGTAACGATCGCGCCGTTCTCCGTGTTCGACACGGGCGTCCGCGGGCAACTTCGCGGTTCGCCATTCAAACGACCGTAAAAATTAATATTGTTACTCATAAACGTTATTTGTGTTATCCCTGCGGCGCGCTTTACCATTTTCGCGGTCATCAATTTCTGGCAGAATTTTAAGCACCACGACGTATCCACGCTGTGATGAAAAATGACCCCAGCCGCGGATCGCATTCTATATGATTTTCGGCTTTGACGCTCGCGGCACGTCGTCATTGATTGAAATAAGGTTGTTCTTGTCATTAATAAAAATGATAACGCACAAAATAACGTGTGATTTTATCGTTTCAATTTAATAATAATAACAATAATTTAAAAAAGATGATTACTATGAGATAACGTCGCGCATTGTTGACGACGTACAAAGCATCGTTATAGGCAACAGTTTTCAATCAGCCGTCTGAGGTTACGCCGAGAGTCTCTTCGGCATGTAAGACCTTCCTGCGGGGGAGATGAACGAGAGCAAGGATGCCCATTATCTCGTAGCTGCGCCGTTCGTCGTTATCAGCGCGGAAGATGAGAGGAGGAGGAGGAGAGGAAACTGTTGAGGCCAGGGAGTCGTTGTGTCGTGGAAACTGGGAAGAGGTCATCGGCACGGGAGAAGGCCAAGAAATGAAGAGCACTCCTCTCTACTCTACGAGGTGTGAAGGTTGCAGAGGCGTAAAGTAAGTTGGGTTAGGTTCACAGAATCAAGGGAATGCAAGGAGGTAGCGGCGGCGGCGGCAGAGGCAAACGGCGGCAACGACGGCGTCGGTTAGCAATGGCGAAACGCGCGCGTGCGGGGGTTGAAAGTAGCTAGGTGGTGGTGATGGATTGTCCTCCGCGTGTAAATATTTCACACTACACTCATCACAATTTTCGTTCCGGCTCGGCGTTTCGCCGAGTCATAACTTCGCGTCTACTCCCGGAGTCGGCGGACACTCACCCCTGCTTTCTGCCCGTCGCCTCGGTACCTCTTTCAGCGAACACTTAGCTCGGTCGCTCAGAGTGCACTTGCTTTAAACCAACTCGTTCGTTTCGCATTCGGTGCCTATTCACGTAAGATCTTTTCTTCGCGCAAACATTTTCATGCGTGCTCCGACGAAAAACTTGCGTTCCTCTCGTTGCGCCATCCAATCGTGGCAATCCGCGTGAGCGTCCTCAGCATCGTCGTTTAATTTTTGTACCGAAGAAAGCTTTACAGTAGAGAGACAACACAAAAGAAAATTACTCGACGTTAAATAATTTCTCCCATTTTTCTGGGAGTTTATTTGTTTTAAACTGTTTTTTTTTTATTTAACGGAAAGTATAGTTTAATAGAATCGCTTTTTTGGAGGATCACTTTAATCAACTGCAATATCTATAAGCTCCACGATGGCGAAGCAGTTTTTCGAGCCAACGGGTTTAAGCGTAACTGGTGGAGCAGCGCCGGTGCGACGGAACGACACCATCCTCGAAGTATTAAGTCCGCGTCTTGTCGCAACGTGGCTACGTTCCAAGCCGTCTTCTTTCGACGCTTCTTCTCCTTTTCTCGCTCCATGATCCTCTTCTTCTTCTTTAATCCATCAATGGCACGATGAAAGGCATACGAAGAAATCTAATACGAAAATGGATTTAGCCGTTATAGGATAGCGCGAGAGGAAAGGGGGAAAGACGGGAAAGATGGGGAGGGAGATACTCTGGAGAAATAAGTACGTCGAATCGCGGTGCAATCCGGTTAAATCCATCATCCTCGGGTTTGCCGCGTCGTCGCGTCGTCGTTTCCCTCGGCGCGATGCATCGAGGTACAGTTTAAAATGTAACACGGACGAACGGTCTAACGCGCGCGATAACGAACGCGCAGCGCCGGTGAAGCGCCGAAACGCGGAAGTGCCGACGACCGCGCGTAATTATACACGGCAGACTCGGAATTGCGTTTCCACAGAGTTTTCCCCAACTTCCGGCGCGAGAGTTGACCGATATTTCGCGTCGTGATGCGCATCATGGGCTGTCGCGCACTCCAACGATGCGTTGCATCGTTGATAACGCTCGGCGCCAGCTTCTTTAAATATCGCGATTAAACCGCGCGCGCTTCGTTAAATAAATAAAATTCAAACAAGATCAGAGATATTTTTCTGAATCGTATCGTCGTTCGCATTTTGCAACGCACAAAATTTATGATACACGCTTCCGGCATATTTTTTCAATCTGTTATCTACACGTCATTTATTTTTATATTAATTTGAATTATTATTATTTTTCAATGTTTTTTTCGTTTTTACACACGCATCCTAACATCTCGTAGAAGCAATAAATAAACGGATTAAATCAGCACAAAGAGAAAAAAACTTTTCGTCAGCGGTGATCGCGCAAAGCGACACAAAACGCTTTTGATACGCGCGAATTCCGTTTCCCGTGCGGACAGACAGACATTCTATTTACATTTACACCAACCATCCGGATGGGATGAGAGTTTGAAGGAATGAAGAGAAACGCGAGGACGTATCCGTAGGGCCGAATCTGCGGAACAGAAGGGATATATCCAGACACTGAAATTTTCGCTTCGATGCTTTCATATATATATATATATATACACATATATACACGTGTATATATGTGCGCGCGCGCACATACACACAGCCGCGAGCTTGAGACACACGTGCGCGGAGAACGAGAGAAAACCCGGCACCACCGTGTTGGCACTTGGAAACACCTTCCTAACGCGATCCGTGCACACGGTATACGAGGTTTTCGCGTGCGTGCACACGATATACGAGGTTTTTGCAAAATTTCTCGCGCGCGCACCTATATTATCGGCATACCGCAGCGACGTGTCATATTAGCGCTCACGCAGAATAAATGTCACATCAAACTTGCATCATCAAATTACTCGCGCATACTAGGAAACGCTGAATTATCGCAGACAATTTGTCTCATTTCAGCACAGGAGCATGCAATCGTGTGCGCGGCATAGAGAACCGCTTTAGGAAACTTTGTCGTCTAGCTTGCTGTCGCAACACGCCCCCATCTTTAACTGCTTATTCGCACGCATTTTGGTTGAGGATTTATATGCGAGAGTATATGTATATGCGTGCAACCGTGACGAAGGAAACGTTTAAGTGACTTGCTTAATTTCGACGATAGTGAAAAAGAGAAGGGATACGACGACGGGCGGTCCCTTCCCTTCTTTTACGAAAATACGAACGTCGATCGTAAACCCGACTGACGATTTTAGCAGCCCGGTCTCCCCGGTAAGAGGCGACCGGCGAGGGACGGCCGGCGAAGGGATTATTGGAGATTACTTGTGAGCTCCGTCCGATTGTCAATACGCGTTACCCGTTTTACGGTGACGGCGCGATAACCCTTAATAAATGTCTACCGGCCGAAAAACCTGCGGGAGCAAAGAAACACGAACGTAGGGATCAGCGACGGAGATATATTGCGCCGCGTAAATCCTCAATAAACCGTTACCGAGCCTGGCAATAAAACGAAACAGCGCCGTCACGTCGCGGCAATTATCGTTGCGCCAATGTCGCATGAACGTTCCGCAATACCTGATCCGCGTCAGTTGGTTCGGTAACCGTTTCGCTACTTGTATATAATACAAACGCGCCCCGTGTTACGCCCTGATAATAATCTCTTTACCTGGAGAACTTGCGCCGTTGCGCGGGTGGTTACTCGCGTCGGAAAACGGCAGCTCTCTCTCTCTCTCTCTCTCTCTCTCTCTCTCTCTCTCTCTCTCTCACTTATTCGGCAGAACTCAATCTGTGAGAGACACAGGTTCCAATGAGCTTTCTTGTGAACTGCCCGTTTGCTGCGGAGTTCCGCAGGGCTCCGTGCTCGGCCCTTTATTGTACACTTTGTACATATCTGATTTTGGAAAGATCAT
This sequence comes from Pseudomyrmex concolor, assembly GCA_014839585.1. Classification (NCBI taxonomy): domain Eukaryota; kingdom Metazoa; phylum Arthropoda; class Insecta; order Hymenoptera; family Formicidae; genus Pseudomyrmex; species Pseudomyrmex concolor. The sequence goes on along the minus strand of QVOB01001801.1, from coordinate 580 downwards.
ACAACACTGTAAGTACAGCTTTTATGCAGACGATTTAATGATCTATCTGCATACTAAGCTGACTTCCGTTAATCAAGCAATATATATATAATCAACAAAGAAATCTGTAATATCGTGAATTGGGCAAGTGAAAACGATCTAACCTTGAACGCTAGCAAAACTTCAGCGTTGATTTTTGGTACTAGACGAGGCATCAATAATATCTCACAAGATAATCTATCTTCCATCATCGTGCAAGGGATGAAAATCCCTTTTAAGGAATCTGTCGTGTATTTTGGAGTAACTCTGACCAGCACTCTTTCTTGGGATGGACAAGTGAGTAACAGCATCTCTCGAGTTAACGCCTCTCTACATAGATTGAAGGTCTACAAGAATTTAATGTCAACTTCCTTACGTGTCAGATTGGTTTCAACTCTGCTTGTCCTTTTCTTTGACTATTGCTGCGCTATTTTAACTGATATCTCTAATGAAAACAACCTGCAAAGATCATTTAACAGCTGTGTTAGATTTATTTTTCAAGTCCGTTGGCACGAGCACATTACGCCGTATTATGAAAAACTCCAATGGCTAAAAATAAAAC
>QVOB01001767.1:0-19767 GCA_014839585.1 Pseudomyrmex concolor | reverse complement strand
TTTTAGTAGTTGTAAGATTTATATAAAATTCGCACAATTAATCGATATTCTAATTTAACGTTTGAGAAAGATATTGCTAAATTCGGATACACCGAGTAGATTTCGGAGCCGACATCGCCGGTTTTAATACAGTTATAATCGACAAGGGGGAAGGCGTATCTCGAGGGCAAATAGAGTCTCGCTTCTTCCGCAACTCTTCGCTCTTCTGGTCGCTCTTCTCTCGCCGGCTCTCGGAGACGACGACCGCTTCGTGAAATCAGGAAATTGCGACTACGCGATCTCCCGCCCTCATTTCTATCTTGATCTCATCCTTTTCTTCCTTCTCGTTTTTCGACTTCGCTGCTTGTCATCTTCGATTTTACGCATCACGAGTGTATTTTTGCAAAAATGTTTATAAAATTCCTTTATTTTTAATGAATTCAAATAATTTTTATATTATTCTGCAACGAGAAAGAGAAAAAAAGAGAGAATAATCTATAACTATCAAAATATCAATTGCTTTTGAATAGGTAAATATTTATAAAATTTACTTTTATATATAATCTTTCTCTGAAAACATATATTTATAAAGCGGGGAGAAAAATATATTGCGAAAAAAATGCGCGGTATTAATTTTAAACTCATAAGTAGCTCGAGTTAAAAACTGTTGCAAAGTTACTTTCGAGCTTCGTATCTAACCTAACTTAACCTAATCTAATCTAACCTTCGCCGATAATTAAGCGGCCGAAAAGCGTGTGATTAACAAAAATGCGAAGAGGCCAAATTAATTAACGAACGTGGTCGGAATGGAAAAGAGAGCGAAAGAAGGAAGAGTGCGAGTATTGCGATGCGCGTTTCGCGGCACGCAATGGAATTTACATAATAAACATAATAATAATAACGACGATAATGGGTTAATACGCGGGCAAACGCGCGGCCCGGTTATCCCCCGCACGTAATTAACTTCATCGGCGGCCGTATCCTAATTACCACGCCTCGAATAATATTTGTTGATAATGAACATTATTATTGTGTACCGTTGATCGGGTCCGCGACGTCGCTTATGCGTGTTGTAATCGCCGTGGAAATGCAACTCCTAGCTAGTCTTTTTATTAGCGAATAAATGAAAATAGCTAATTATTTGCTTATATTGAACGATTAAATATTACAGAGTTTATAAGACGAAATTGATTTAACAAAATGAATAACATTTCATTTATATATGATTGAGAATTATAAAATTTTGCTTTTGATTGTATGCACAGTTGTAAATTATCAAATATGTGGATACAATATTTTTTTATTTTTTAATATGCTCTTTTAGTGAAACTAAGTTAACAAAAGTAAAACACACACACATTCCTTGTTCAAATTATTAAATAATAATCTACTAAACCGCGTGGCTGAAACGCGATCGTAGATGTAATGGGAATCAAGCTTGCATCTTGAGTGTCGCCCGAGGGCCACCTAAGTGACAAACGTTGATTTCAATTCCTACAGCCCGAGGGTGGTTTTCACCCTTCGTGGCCGCAGGAGCTCTTGAAATCGACAATATCTCGCTCAGACAAGTCTTCCTGCTGTAATTTCAGAGAGCGACTTCTTGTAAATAGCTTCTCGTAAAAAATTTATAACACTTATGAGTTGAATATGACACGGATATATAACTTCCGAGATTTTTTGTAACGAAAGACATAAGAAATTTGTGATTTGAGTTACACAATTAAAAAATTGTAAATATTACTTTATTATCAACTAATCTTCTCGCGTGCGCGCGAAAAAATTGAATTTTATTTAAACTACTTTTCTTTGTCGATCTGATATAATTCTGTCTGCTTCTCCAGATGAATCGCTTTACGATCTTTCGGTGCTCTAGAATGTTAATAAATGCTTTATGTCGTCGCCAGCTGACATTTTTGTGGATCACTTACGAGTTGTAAAATAAAATCTGCTCATTTTCTGATGCACTTTATATGTGATAATATAGATAACATTAGAAACAGTAAATAATTAGTAGATAAACAATACAAAAAAATATTGTAAATCAAATCAAATAAAGTTTTGGAAGACCAAATTTTGGCTGAGATTACCAAATTTTGGTAATCTCAACAAAACTGTTTTTTCTGTGCAGAAATTTTACGAACAAAAACCTAAACAATTTTCGGTATAAAAAGTGGAAATAGAGAATGTGTGCACATAAGAATTTTTCCAAAGTCCTCGCAAATTTAACTAGTTTCTATCGCGTATCGTGGAATAGAATATATAAAATAATCGATAACCGAGACGTCAATTCGGTCGTTATCATTTTTTCTTTATTTTTCAGGATCTTCCTCTCTCTTTCTCTCTCTCTCTCTCTCTCTTTCTCTTTTATACTTTCTTTTCTTGCGTTCACCGCTAATATCCAGATACATACTCCTGGTCGGGAGTGGCGATGACTAGGGAACGGAAATGGAGCAGTTCGAGTCCGGCAGTGTCTCCCCCTCTTCTTTTTTCCGAACTAGTCATCCCTTCATCCCTCTGCCTTTCTCTACCCACTGATCATCGCACTCCGACCAACTCCCTCGTTTCAACTATGACCGTTCTGTTCAAGTGGAACTGCGGAGGTGGTGAGAAGAGGGAGGTGGACCGCGTGATGAGAGCGCACGAATATATTACGAACGACTATCGGGGAGGGAAACGCTTTTTATCGTGAAAAATTCCCCGTCTCCGTTGTAACACCGCCGTAGACGAAGGGAGCGGGGGAGAAAGAAGCGGAGAGGTTGCTGGAATTGACGCTACGTGACTTCCGACTCGGCTGCGTCTCGGGCACGATTGCGTCGTGCGATTTTACGATTCGGCAGAAGTGCAATCGTTCGGTTGCTCGACTTCGCAAATCGTATCGATTCTGCAAATCGCGGCTCTACGCTTCGATCGGATGCGGCTTTGCAACTTTAAAAAGATCCGGGTTTTTTGAGATTTTGTTCACTTTTTATTACGTTAGTCAAATCCACACTTGCAATTAAAAACGGAAGATCATTTATTATTAAATATTCTTCTGCCTGAAGTTTTTTTACAATTTGCGAAAAATGATTAAACTTGTTAAATTTTTTAAATTTTGTAATTTTATAATCTCTTAATTGTGCTCACAAGAAGTGACATTTTTATATTGATCGGTCGAATAACGGAGTTTTATTTTGAATATTTTTATTCGCACACATCTGATGTCGCATACCAAATATCAGACTGACCGTCGTTTTCTTAATATCACGATCAGTTATGAATTGACAATTTCAAAAATATCCCGTCGTTTTGTATCGCTCGCGGGAGATTGTGTGTGGGCTGGTGAAAAAAAACGTCGATAACGCGCGATGAAGAAAATATTTTTTTTACAACCCCGGCGATGGATTATAACGAACGCTCGTTATTTGACCCCAAGGTGTAATGTTATTTTATGTCTTTATTAAATTTCGGCCTCTGTTTGTCATTGAAACACAGTTTCCACGGTTGAAAATTGAAAAATCGCGATATCGAAATCGAGTATTTTCGCTCTGTATGACGTAATAAGAATATAAAATATACCGTGTTTACGGTTCGATTAACGTTTTGATTGCGATGAAATGAATAATTCGATCTCCGTAAGAACTCAATATAAAGAATGTAATATTTCTTAGCAACTTTACGCTCTTAAAAAAAAAACATTACAAAAAAGTATGAATAAAAAAGTATGAATTTAAATACAACATTTTCTCTATACGTAGGACTTCCGAAACAAAAAGAATACTTTTGCGTGCAATAATAAATGACAGCTCTTCATCTTTTCACCCTTAAGCGTACGTCCTCTTTAAGGCGCATCGCGTGAGCCACGCATCTGTAACGGGTGTTCGTAAAAAAAAGACGCGCGTTAACGCTACTAAATTTGATGAGAGAATTGAATCTAGAAATAAATCACAACTTCATCTAAGTTATAATGACGAATGACATTATCGGCTATACTTGATTGCCGCTTATCGCATAGAAAACGATTAATGTGATTCGTGTCGTGCAAGCAAAACAAAACAAAACAAAAAAAAAAAAATAAGCCGAAGAGGAACGAGCCGATCAACAACTTTTATTGCGCCATCGCAAAAGAAATAAAATAAAAATCTTTCTCGAATCTCGCAATCTGTTTAGTTTAGTGTAAGAGTATCTTGCAGTTAAAAAAAAATTTATTTCTTTTGTGCGAATATATCCACGTGAGAATATTTAATTCGAAAAGTTACATTACGGTTGATATCACTTCAATTGAGCGGTAATTGAACATAATGTAATATCACACGTACATTAAATTTATAGTAGATTAATAATAATAATATCTTGAGATCCTTTCATTGTATATCCGTATTTTCGAAATTTCTGAAGTGTTTTTCCTTCTCTCTCTCTCTCTCTCTCTCTCTCTCTCTCTCTCTCTTTCTTTCTTTCTCTTTGTCTCTTCGATATCCATGGTCCACGTCTTCTTCTAACGATCTCCGCTTCTTTTATCTCGACCTATCGAATCCTCCCAGACTTTCCTTGCGGCCGCTCGTCCTTGAGTCTACTAGAATCGGAAACGAAGTTGCTGTGCAGGAAAAAGACAGAGAAAGTCGTCCGTACGACCGGGAGCGATATTCAAGACGACGGCGACTGATCGAATTACACACGTTCCTTACCATCGCCTGTCCCTGTTCCTCGATAGGGTGGAAGAGATTTGGAATTGCAAATATCCAACGCGCTCTCGATCGATGAATCCGTCCCGTAGGATCTCTCTCGTCTCGACGGAAAGCGTCCTAGCCCTCCGAAAGATCTTTCGGTATATTTAACACGTACGCGATCGACACCACGTGCGCGCTCGCTAAAGCTACGTGTGTATGCGCGTGACAGCGGAAAATCGGAATGATTCGCAATATAATTCGGCGACTTTTCGCTCGCTTAATTTTCAAGTTCCGCATATCTCCCGCGCGAATAAAAGTTTTAGTATAATATAAAAAGAAACTTTCGAGAGCAAACTTAGAAAAAAAATTGCGATTATTTTTTTACGTTTAGCGCTATGATTATTTCATATTGCATTAACTAACTAATTTTTTGTAACAATCGCGTATATATTAATGAAGAACACCGACTCGTCGCAACTGGATTCTCCATCAAGCGTCGTGAACGACCGGAAAATGGCTCGGTGAAAATGATAATCCGTAACGACTCGGTCGAAGATAAAAGGAGGAAAGGAAGGTTGTTAGAAAGACTGCGTAGATATAGCGTGACGACGGATGCTGGCGGATTATGGAGGCGCACAGAAGCCGTTGCAGGAACCGGAGAAATTATCTGAACGAGTCTTTCGAACGTCAGCCTCTATAAAGAATCCTATTTGAAGCATCCTAAATCGACATTCGAACGTCAGTCTTTTATCTGTGTACTTTTTCTAAGGTATACAATTATTAGTCGAATTAATGTTTCTATGTTTTTTTATTTTATTCATAATGTATGACAGACAGTAACAGAGACAGTGAGATAAATTTCAAATAAACGCCGTTTCCTCGATGTTACTTCGACGAATATTTGTGTCATTGGAAATATACACAGGCAACCGTGCCATGTATAGTTCCGTATGTATCTGACCTGAATCGCTCGATAGTATCGATACACGTCGAGAATGGGAAAGAGAGAGAACGAGGAAGAAAGAGAGAGAGTGTGTATATGTGTATATGTATATGTGTGTATGTGTATGAGCGAGCGAGCAGACGATCGTTTATCCGTCGTCACGAACGCTTTTTTTTCCTCTCTTCCCCGAGGATTTATATTTTACCTCGCGATCGGGCGTCGCGACAGGCTAGCCAGGGGTTGAAAAAAAATCTGCGGGATCGACCGGAACATGTACGACCCCATTGGTGGCTCCTGTAAATTCTTCGGGATATGTATCGATATCGCGCGCTCGCACACCGCGAGTTTTTACTTTGCCGCGAACGAATAAAAAAAAAAAAAAATACCTCAACGAGAGGGGCACGCGTAAGCTGTATTTTTATGGAAAAAAAATGTAGCGATCTACACACACACACACACACATACAGAGAGAGAGAGAGAGAGAGAGAGTTATACGCGCGCGTTCGAGGTTGCGTATAGCTATTATATATTTGTTCGAAACGCACGTGCGCTATCGACATGACAAAATTGCGTGACCGAGAAGTAACTGCAAACGAACTGTAAACTTCACTTCGATCGTGAGACACAGCAGAGAGCTATTACACAGTGACAATTTTTCGAGTTGTGCGATTTATTCTTTTATTCGTATTATACTTTTCAAGCTTGTTGCATTATTTACATTAGTAAAAATAGTTATATTGTTACCAGTTACTGCGACTTACGCTAAATGAGATAAATGTTGTTCGATACGAAATCTCCCATTTCTGTCGCCGAGGAAGGAGGATGAGAGAGAGATTAGCGAGACGCGAAATTAGAACGCGCGGCGCAAAGCTCGCTCGATACGGCATAAATATTCGCGGCGCGGCGCGGCATCGGCGGCGGCAGCGATGGCGGCGACGGCGACAAGGAGGTCGGAAATGCGCGACGCCCGAAATCGGATGACATAAATTACATTACATCGGATGTCTCGGTGCTGTCGTCTTTTCTCTCCCCGCGCTGCCGAGTATAGCCGTCGAAGAAGCGCTGAGGGAATGACGCGCTGTCTCAATGTCGAGACTTCGATCGTTCCTGAATTATTGCGCAGCCGGAAATAGCCGGTACTAGTTTAACCATCGATGGCGATGGTCGCGATGTAGGTTTTTATATATACGCGACGTGATACATGCGCGTCAACGTCATCCGGAGTCGGAGTTTAACCGTGGCGCGACCGAAATTTTCACATCCGGCTTTCTCGCGTGATGTTACGTTTTTTGTCTTTTACATGTCGTTCTCTGGTTACAATAGATCAACGCGGTTTACAATGCTCGACGCCGTGACAGCGTTTCGTCCGACTCTTCTCGTTGTCGCGCGCGATTTGTTTTTATTTAAGATGGCTTCCGAAATTTTTTAGCGGCTCCTGCGTATAACAAATTATTATTTTTGCTTCTTTCTCCTGTTTCCAGTAATATATAGTTATTTAAAAATTTATAGTGAAACGCGAGAATACAATATTAAAATTAATACCGCGTTGTTGTTGTTGTTATTATGAGACAAAACACGGTAAAGCGTAAAATTATTGCGCGCGTATGCATCAACATCTGTAGTCATTATCCGTTCTGTCGGTCGATGATGATAATTACGCGGGGTTGTATCGATTCGCTTTTTAGGAAAACGGTAATGCGCCGAAATTAGTCGGAAGTACGATATTCGAATTACAACGTTCGTTTTGTAAAATACATGATTACGCGCGCGCACGATGTTTGATCCGGTCAGCCGGTTCAGCGAAATAACATGGCCGATCCGCGAGTTGCGGCCCGAGTTTTGTAAACTGAAAACCGATTTGATATTAACCCAACTGAAATTCGAACTTTGCGGTGCAAATGTAAATATGCGTGCGTTGCGAACACGGTGAGACGGGAGGAGAAAGAGGAGGCAGAGGAGATCCGCAAAACAAAAACTCCTCTCTATTTATTTGCGGTGCAACGTGATAATCAGCGATCGTTCTGAGTGTCATCTGATATATTAACGACCGATTTCAATGTTACGTGATGATGACTTCATGACGCGGCATAAATTAAACTGAAAAATTTTTAGTTTATTCGGAACTTATATAGGGGTATAAACGCAAACAAAGATGCGTTGAATTCGAAGTTACCGTCGAAATAATAATAATAATCGATGAAATATCGGTGAAAATTCTTTTTACGCGGGAACTCGTTCTGTCCACTAATGCTCTTCCGGCAGGAGGGCACGCCGTGGTTCGGGGGATTAATCATTGAACGTGGGTGCTTCGGGGTTCGCATGCAAAATGGCTGCGATCGATCCATCGCACAGCCAACGAAATGATTTCGTAACGATGTTCTCTCTCTCTCTCTCCCTCTCTCTCTCTCTCTCCTTCTCTCTCCAGGCGCTTCCCTTCTCTATCCGTCCATCTATTTGTCTCTCATTTTCCCTCATCTTTCTCTCTCTGTCTTTCCCGCATTTGCTCCATTTCTTTGTCTCTCTCTCTCTTTCCCTCTCTCTTTCATTCCGTCAAATCTCGCTCGCTCGTTCGTATACGCTCGTTCGCTCGCCTGCTCTTTCGCCCGTCCGATGTCTGGTTCACGACCTCGTTCTATTCTCGCTGAAATTACGAGCTCCGTCAGCTTCGTCGCGCTCCGAAAGAGCGACTCCGCGCGCAACCGCGACGGCGGAAACTCTGTCGCGACGCTCGATCCTCGCGCGCGCGACGAGGAAAAGCAGCGGAAACGAAGACACGCTTTATATTTTTAAAGATGAAAACTCCGTTGAAGTTACGACAATGTAATAACTAAATTGTTTCATATTAAATTGTAATATCTTATTTATTGCATCTTTTTTTGTGAGCAATCTTAAATCTTATCTCTATTCTCGCAGTCAAATTGATTTTTCATTTTTCGTGTTTATTGAATGACACGCTGATTGACGGGAGATACGTATTTACTCCTCTCTATCACATGATGTGTGAATTTTATCGGCTTCGATCTTTGATTATTTTAGCATCAGCGATCGAACTCGCGCCGAAGCGACGCACATTTTTTTTTTTTTTTTTTTTTTTTTTTTTTTTTAAGTGCCGTTCATCCTCTCGCTCGCGGTCTGCCGATTACATAGAACGAGCGCGCAATGTCAATTATTCGCGTGTAACGAAATTGATTAGCTCAGTATCAGCGCGCAGTGCGTAAAGGCTTGCGGTCGTAAAATGCTCTTAATAGTCTTACCTCGTCCAGTCAGAATTAATTTAGTGCCGCTTTGTCGCACTATTATGAGGCGCGCGAGAAGTTTTTTTTTTTAATAACATTGAAGTGTTTGTTACTTACCTTACGCGATGAATGATAATAACACTTCATACACACAATAATTTAATTTTTTTTATGATGGAAGTACTAATCTCTGCCTATTACGTTCTCTGGTGAAAAATTTTACAGCTTTTGATCTTTCAAATTGATATTAATTTGTTAAAATAAAACTACACCACGCACACACAAAATATAAAAGAATGTAATAAAAAAAGGTTAATAAGAATTAACGCAATTGTTGATGCGTGAGTATGAAAAGTTTACTAAAATAATAAATTTTATTTTTGCTCAAGTTGTTACTCTAGACTTTTTACATCTTTTTGGACTCTTATCACAGAGTAACGTATAATTTTTATTTTTAACAATTATGCAAATAAAATATACGTAAAATAAAAATAAAAAGAATTCGAATATGAGAATTATAAAATCCAATTTTCATACTGCTACAACGATGATGACATTTTTCGGCGACATCCGGTATAGCGTGCGAAAAGCAAGTGATAGAAGAGCAAACGGACTGATTTTATATTTATATCGTTATCGTTATGAATATGTGTGCGGGGGCTGGGACTGTACGTGAAATCGCAGACGGGGAGGGAACATTGTTTCTGATATGAACATTGACGTAAATGTTGCCCACGCGAGCGCACGGGAGCCTTCTCGCGGCCGTCTCGCTCGCTATCGGTCGACGTTGACAACGGCGGCATACATGTCACATGATCGTTATATCGATCACCTTCGGCGTTGCTCCACTTGTCACGTATCTCTTTTTTACGGGAATGCACGCGCTATCTAAAGAGAAAGCATCATCAAGAAGAAGGAGAAATTCATTAATAATTCCGTAATTTATTTAAAATAAATTATGCTTTTAATATAATTTTTTGTGCTTTTTTCTTGCTTTAAAATCGTTGTGAAAAAAAAATGTTCAAGATACTACAAACCTTTCTCAGACAAATGTTGCTCGCCCACGTTGGTTTTAAGGTCTTCATATAACACGACAAAGCCCTCTGTATTTTTCATAATCGTGCGATAATGCGCGCGGAGGAAAAAAAACGTGCAAACTCGGCTCGCCCACGCAATCGCGGCGACATTTTTCTCGCCCCCGCTTAGCCGCCCCCGCGAGGACTATAACTGACGAGGGTGCTCGAGCGAACCAACTATGGTCGGTGATGGCGACTCGAGCTCGAGGGAGATTTTATGACAAACAAGCCGGCAAGTGCCATCTGCGGCTGTCAGAGCCATCGTGCCTCGCTTGATGCCACCCCTCTCTGCATCACCTCACCGCGATCTCTCTCCCCGTCGACGTTAACAACGTCAAGGGTGGCTTCGCCGGCGAAGTGTTTGCCAGGGAGATTAGACCGCTCGGTGTCCGGCCTGCTGCTGCATCCCGACAATCCGTAAGACCTGTCCCCTTCCTGGATCAAACCTCCCCTAAAATTGTACTCCCTTCGATATGATCTCGCAGGCGCACGTGCGACGTTTGTATTGTATCGGGGGTAATGGCGAGAACGCTAAAAGTAAAGATAGTAATTAGGGGTGTCGACGACTTTTGTCGAGAAACGAATGGCAAAACACATGACGTACAGAATGTCTCAAAAGTGCTTTTCTTTCTAGAGAATTTTATAGAAAAAAAAAGAAAAATAAATTATGAATTAAGTTTAATTTGAAAGTTTGAAGCGACATTCGAAGCGACTTTTTTGTTATTGCGATCACGATACAACATACATCTCGGTTTCAAAAATCACTGTCAGATGAGTTAAAAATTCAAGAACCAAAGAAGCGCGCTCTTCCAAGTCTTAAATTTCGCAGTACTCCAAAGCACACTCGCTGCGTAGAAGAAAAAAAAAGTGGAAGCGAAGAAAACGAGAAGAGAGTTCCTCTGAAACGAGCGCGAGAGGGAAGAGAAAAAAAAAGAAAAGTACAAAGAGGGAGATGAAAGAAGAAGAGAAAAAAGAAAGAAGCGAGGAGGAAAAAAGGGACGGGATGCTTCCAGAGTCTCGTGCCACCTATGGCGCGGCGCACCGGCGACTCGCTTGCTTATTACGCGACCGAGTCCAGTCCCTCTTCCACCCTCTCTCTTTCAAATCCCTCGCGTTCTCACCCGACTGACGGCGAAAGTTTCGTTCCTCCGGTGCGGACTCTCTCTTTCTCTCTCTCTTCGTGCTGAATTCACCCGTGAGTCTCTTGGATTTCGCCTCGCCTCGGCAGCGGAGAAAGTGCAGCAGTGCTTTAGAGGGAATGAAGGAAAGTGAGGTAGAAGATCGTGGCTGAAGGGAGACAGACGCATACATCTAACGAAGAATGGGGGTTGAAGGTGGCCCACCGAGAAACAAAAGGACAACGAACGAGCGAGCAAGCAAATGAACGAACGAAGCGAGCGGGCAGGTTAGAGAAAGAGAGAAGCCCGACGAGATTCGACGAGCAGGATCGAAGTCTCGACAGAAGAGCGACAGAAGCGACGAGCACGCGGAGAGGGTGGCAGCGCGGCAGCGGAAAGCGGGACCCGGGTCAGTAGTTGCCCATCTACTGGCGGGAAATATCGGCGAGAGCGTGGGCGGGGGTCGGTCGGTCGCTTGGGATGGGACGAAATGGGATGGGACGCGTGAGGGGATGAGGGATACTTAAGCGCGGCCGTGCGCGCAGAGTGGCGGCTCGTGGCGGCAGGCGAGGGGGCGGAAAACGGCTGCGAGGGCCGGGGGACGAGATGTAACGCGGCGCGGCTCGACTCGACTCAGCGCGGCGGACGCGCTGCGGAGGCGCGTGGAATGGGGCGCGCGATGGCGCACTCGGTGAGACTAACGCGCGGGGGCGGTGCGCGGAGAGACGTGGCCGGGGGCAGTGAGGCGGCAGAGTGAGCGAACGGAGGGTGAGGCCGGGGGCGGCGGGACGGAAGCCAGCAGCCTCCGCTGGCGAGAGACGACGTTTCCGACCGTTTCACGCTACGGGTGGCCGCGAAGTGACGAATGCCGCGCGTTTCTCCTCTCTCTCTCTCTCTCTCTCTCTTTCTCTCTCTTTCTCTCGTGTGCGCGAGTTTCCTGGTAAACTGCCATTGGCAATTCGATTTTTTTCCAATTCGAGATCATTTCTTCCTATCGCTGAGAGACTTGCAGTCGCATATACATATAAAAAGAATTAATAGCTATATTCGAAAAATGTAAAATTCTATAGATTTATAAAAAGATGGTTCCCATACATCCTGTCACTGTGAAAATAGATCAATATCTTTTTAGTTCTTAAGTTCGTATTTTTATTTCAAAGAACGAATTACGTGCGAATTCTTTTTGTTGAATGTTTTTTTAAGTATTACAAAATTTCTGACTTTTAAAATATTCGTGTGACGCACATATACATATATCTTTCGAATTATAAATATACATTAGCATGTGCGTTATCAATAAACTTGAAATTAGTTAACGTAATCAATATGTTTATACGCAAGCATAAAGTAAAACAATTGTTCAAGATTTAACGAGCACGTGAATATCAAAGACAGAAAACGAGATACTGTATCATTGAATTTTCTTAAATTTTTTCATAAGCATTAGAAAATTGAACAAAATTAATGATGATTTCTTTTAATTGACTCAGTTCAGCGTCATGAAGAAACTAAAAAAAAAAAAAAAAGAAATGATGCAATATTTATATTACTTCAATCAAAACTCCTTAACTGTTGGACAGTCGCACTTAGAGTTGAATAAAGAAGAGCGGAAACGTTAATCGAGGTATGAAAAAAGCACCGGAGAACTGTAAGACTTAAACTCAATAATAAAGAAGGAAACCTCGTAACGCGAACGCCGTAACTTTTAGAAACTCGATAATGATTGCCGAAGAAAACTTGCAGTCTCGGGCGCGTTCGCGAGCAACGCGATTTATTCTGCATTATCCCGCATCAATTATTAATCCCAAAAATGCGACGCATCAGTGCTGCGACACGCCGCGACGTGAATATAACGCTTATCGATTTTCACGGGGCCGACTCTTTAATCTTGGTAATCGAGCGAACGCCCCCGGTTGGCGTCTCTCCCGCGGCGTCGCCTATTCATTAACGGCGTAAACGGCGAGTGACAGCTGGCGTGTTGTCAAGTCCCGGCGCGTGTGCACGCACATACATACACTCACGCACGAGCGCGTGTACTCGCGACGGACACGCGTCACGAGCTTACATACGCGTGTGTAAAACCGTAACTAGATTGTTGCGAAAGTGGCCATGAGCCGAGGACTTTAGGGCTGCAATTAGTTTTTATTTTTGTTTTTTTCGTAAAACGATTTTACCTAAACGTCAGGTTTTGCGTGAGACTAACTTTCTGCTGCTTCGCGATGAATTTAATAACAGATTTTTGTATTTTTTTTTCTCTCTTACATCATCGAATTTGTCTTTTTGATTTTATATCGAGTTTCAAAGACAATTTATATGTAACGTTTACTTTTTTTTGTGTTAATAAAACATGAGTACGTGAGGCTAAAAAGGATACGCGCAATAACTCAGAAGCGCTTTGCACCTTCTTATGAAGAAAACACAATATCGTATGTTTTAACGCGCTTCTGATGTCTTTAATATTTCTCCCTACATGAAGCTTGACCATTTTCTCTAAAGAGTGTCATAATATCGACAATATCCTTCAAAGTGGTAGATCGTAGATGTTACTATCTCCTCGCTCCCTCCCTCTCTCTCTCTCTCTCTCTCTCTCCAAACACTTAATTATTTTTGAATTCTATAAATATGGATTTAATTTCATCAGCAATAGCGAGAGATAGCTCGTTATCGTAAAAAGTATACAACAATCTTCGTGTGCTCTTTCGCGCGCGCGAACTTGCTCGCGAGCATCCCTTTAACTTCCGTAATATCTCATAATGTCTCGCAAATTGGCACAAGCTCGCAGAACGACGGACGGAGATAACGCCGCGAGGTGGAACTCCAGGCACCTCCAATAGCCGTCAGTGGCGCGGCGTGAAATATTCGGGTCAACGACGAGAACGTCGACGATCTTGGCGGACTTCGTCGATCGATCTGTCGCGCGCGAGTGTAAGAGCGACAAATAATACCGAGCTTGGTAAACCCACAAAGTATAGAGAGGAATCTCGAACTTATCTCTTTCTGACGGCATGTCTCGTCTCCAATTAAATCCCCAATCGTGTTATCGGTGATAATAAAAACTTGTTCGCGCGCGTGATTACAAAGCCGGAGCTTAGATACGTTTCGGAGTTCGATGTTCACGAGTGTGTGTATCTAAAGATTCTATTTCAAGAAAGGTGTGCAACGCGGTCGGCGACAGACGACCGGCTTGTGCGCAGCCCCAGCAGCGATAAGCTTAATGACGCGGTCTGTCGACGCAATCGCCCGACGTCACGCCGATATTTAGTCCGGCGGGAATTAAACGACCGGACGAAGATAACGACGGTGCCGCGAAGAACTCTAATATCTCTCTAATGTCAATTCTCTGTTCTCCGGGTCTCTTGTAATATCTGCCTCGTAATCGGCCGAACAACGATCTTAATGCAATTCGCGAGCCTCCGTTTATTGCGATTTTATACTTTATTATCGTTAATTCCGCCTCGCGCGGAACTCGTCTCGCGACAGATCGTGACGACTTTGTTGTTGTAATATCGCGTCCCGAGGCTGTTCCTCCGTAATGGCGCGAGTGGAAAGATACTGGCGGATTTTATACTTATATTTTGATAGAGTAATCGCGCGAAATCCGGGCACGCATTGAGCGCGAGGCGGCGCGAGGAAAGGTGGCCAAAGGGTGAATAGGCGATCTCGTGAAGTAGGCTTTATATTTATCGCGGCAATAAGGCGAGAGACTCAACGCGCCGAGCGTCGTCGGATCGAGCAGGGGGAAACGGGGGGCTAACATCGTTGGGACAATCGGTGGCCGTCGTTACCGTTAACGACGCGACGTCCAATGCCGTCGGCATTTTCTCCGCCTCTATTTCTCGCTCGCTCTCCTTCTTTCTCTTCCTCTCCTTTTCCCGTTCTCTTTCAGCGTTCCCACTTACCGCGCGCCGGATCGTCATTGCCGCCTCGTTTCGTTCCTTCGTCGTTTCGCGTACTCGTTCTGGGGATCCATGATCGTCTGGGGATTCTACCGGGTGTCCTCCTCCGCCCATGTGTATCGTATACGGTTCCCTCGAGATGCTCGCGATTCGAGAACTGTGATATTCTCTCGAAAAAGTTAGATTGAATTGTTTTTTTTTTCTGTTCTGGTTTTTCAAAAAAAAAAGTTAAGATATATATTACTCGCGATAAAAATGTTGATGAAAAGTGTGTCGAACAGAAACGCAGAAAATGAAAAGTAGAATTAAAACCTCGAATTAAAAAAGTAGAATCAAAAGCTCGTTAAAAACTTGTTGTATAGTTGAGCAACGGTATAATGTAATAAATATTGATGTTAATAAGGAACAAGCGGCTGTGATCCGTGAAAAAATTCACTTTGCGAAAGTTTTGTAGAACGTGAACATTCGCTTCTGCGCTTTTGACGAAATTTCACAGAGGATTAGACTGTCGTCTCGTGACGACCGTGACGTCGCGACGTCACGCGCCGCTGAGAGGGAGATGAATCATCGTTAGCGAAAGTTTCGCTGTTGTCACCCTCTCCATCGCGGTACTCGATTAAAGGTATTAGGATCGTCCTTCGTGGCGAGGGTGTGTGCTCGTGGGTATTTCGCGGGGAGGCGAAGAGGCGCCGGGGGACGCATGTTTGTTCGGCACCTGCCGCTTACGAGGTCGCTGGTCCCCTAATCCGATCGTGACGCACGTGCGTACGTCGACGGACCCCACACTCGGAGAGTTTACACAATATAACGCCCTCCTTCCCCATTCCTCTCCTCGAGCGTCCTTCAGTCGGATCGGCCGATCGAAGAAGGCTCTCGTATATCTACCGCGATGAATCCCAATGATGCGTGTAAGTTGCGTGACCAGACTTTTGTTCCACAACTTCAGCAACTGTGTTCGTTGATTCATTTAACTCCGAGAAAAAAGGTTTACACGTCAAAGGAATTTTTCTTCCGCGTATTTGTTTTCCACGCGTGTTTTATGAAAATGTAAATAATTAATAAAGAGGAGAAAAGATATTGAAAAGTATTAGAGAGATATCGTTTTTGTCAGATTTATTAACTCTCTAATATAAATGATTAAAAGCTACTCTCTTTTTTTTTTATAATGAGATATAAGTATTTTGTAGAATTATTCAGATTGTAAAGCTTTCTATTTGAAAATATAGTGATTATCTTTTATTATATCTCACGAATTACTTATTATTACTTTGCCGCATAACGGAGAATTATTTTAATACCATTATTGTTTCTTTCGTTAATTAGGATAATTAACGTACGTGAAAATGCGTAAACATACGAATGATACCTTTAATTAAATTATCTTACGTTTTTCCTCCCTTTTCTCCCTCCCTTTAAAAGAGCATTAATTTTTACTTTTTACGCTAATAAATTTTAGTACTTTTTTTACTTCAAATTTCAGTTTCGATTATTAAGTTATTACAATCTTTTCTATGTGTGAAGTGTGCTCCTCATTAGTCTCGCCAACTCTGGTAGTTGGAGTTTTAAAATTGGGTGCAACAGTGATTGCGGCCGATCCTGAATCGGCACGTCTCGTGCGATGCTCGTTCTTTTATTTCGTTTTTTTTTCTGACGCGGCACGTGTCGCCGTGTGCGACCATGTGTTATTTTCTCCGCTCGTTTAGGGGCTCGAATTAATATCGTCCGAGGACGCCGCGACGCCACCCCATAAATAAAAGCCGAAGAGGGTCGCGACGGAAACGAGTCAAGGGGATGATGATACCGCGACGGTCGTCGGGACGCCAGCGTGACTTGGATTTATCGGGCTTCTCCAACCTTTTCAGGAAGATTTCTTTCTTTGCTTTTTGCCTCTGAATCATTAGAAGTACGTGTCTGTGTTCTTTCTTCCGTTTAATTTAATCCAACACGTACTTTTTATAATTTTAACGCACACCTAATGCGGAATAACGCATAGTTATAAATAGTAGTACATATTCGACATGTGATGGCTCGATTCTCAAAGGTTTATTCGCTTTGAGTTAAAACGCTCATTAAAGGACGTTCCATGATTTCCAAAATATTCCGCGCGTACTGTATGCTAGTACGCCTAATTTAATAAACGCGTTTTGGAAGTGCATGGCGGAATTTTGTATCAAAGATATGGACTGTAATGGCGATTGTGCGTATAATCATCAATGCGTATCGTCAGGTACGACTTACACGTACAGCTCGTATTTCTTGTGTGTGAGTGTACGTAAATATGTGTTCATCATAATTTTATATCCCGTTGCGAAGGGCGGCAGAATGCGTAATGTTGAAATGGCTCCATCATTATCGCCGACATGTTACGCATAACGTTCCTATGTATCGTTTTATGTATTTCACGCGAGAGCTAATAGCTCATCACAAAGCTACATAGTTATATTCGTTCGTTATGTCAAATATTTACGGACTATTAAAAATTGTGCATCAAACGACAAGATAAATTACACGAACACTGGCAGCACAACACAAATATTAACAATGTATTTCACACTTAATTATGTTTATTCGTGCGTGCATCTCGTGCAGCAAATTTTACAGAAAAATGTCAACGTTTGCTAATTGATTTTTTAACAATTGTTAACTGCAAAAATCATTTTCGCGAAAAGCGCGGAAGATTTTTGCTTTCGCGACTGATCCCGTGATCGATCATGTCTATTTATCGGTGGAGTGCTTTCTTCGTCTCTTATTTTACATACCTTCCGCTTTTCCCCCCTAACCGCAAGTTTGCGCGCGCGTGTGTGTGCTTTCCGCGATCGATCAATCACGCGCGTTTTCCGACGCGTCGCGACGCGTCGTCGGCGCGTCGATGGTAACGGATCGGCGGTCGCGGAATGTGTGACATTACGGATTTCGCAATAAATGCGGCGACACGCGCGGACGATTTCCCGCGACGAGCCGGGGAAGCCCGGCCGTGTAACGACCGCAATGCAGATTTTTACGCGACATGCATTTTCGCCGCACACTCGCGCCGGACACCCGACGGACGTGGACACGCGCCACGTTACGTGTAACTGGTGGCTGATTGGCCATTGCGCGATAGTTCACAAAACGACGGGTGTTATAATCATCGAAAGCAAAATCTACGCGATGCCAGCGATCAACGCAGTGAACGCCAACGAATTCGGACGGGAACGAATCGAACTCGCTGTTAAAAATTGGTCCGCGAACTTGTTCCTGCTAGTTACTTCAGTATTTTCGGTTGTTCTTCGTGCTGATTTTATTATCGTCAAGAAGCAGTTGTCTTTTTTTTTGTCTCTAATCATTATACTTCCTCCGCGTCACGAAATCTTATGTCAAACCAATTTACTTTCCAATCCCGCTCACTTGCTCTCTGGTCGAAATGATGTCGAAAAAGAGGCAAATGAAATAAATATATTTTTCTCGCTAATTTGAAGCGTTACCGGCAAAGAGCCAAAAATCGCATAAGTCACAAGAGACATGTGCGACGTAAATTTATAACACGCACATAATTAAACATCTTACATATGTATGTATATGCGACGATTACGAGGCGCACACGCATATTTTCGCACCTTTTTTTTCCGCCGTGCTGCGCAATCACCATCGCCGATCGGGATAAATTATAGCCGCGATGCGAGACCGTTTGACCTTTTATCATGAATTATGAATGGCTGTCTATCGCGGTGCGGTTAATCGTTTTGTACGCAAGACTGACGGTGCAAAAATCTACGGCCAGTCTCACGCTTCTCTCTTCTGGCAGAAACCGTTCCCTCCGATCGCTCGTTTCGCGCGTCATATCGTTCCGACCATCTCCGCCACGCCTCGCGCCGTCTCTCTTTCTCTCTCTTTCTCTTTCTCTCTCCGCGATATAGCACCGAGAGCCGTCCGGCGGAACGACTTTAACGAGGCGGCGTCCATTACAAGCGTAAATCGAGCCCGCGCATTAACCGGCGATTTACGACCAGTCGCGCGCGCTTATGCCTCCGTACAGCGAGAGAGAGAAAGAGAGAGAGAGGAGGGAGAAGAGAAGAGAACGTCATCGCGTTCGAGCCGCGTGCGAAGCCATCAAACACGGAGCTTTGCCTGACCTCAATCATTCATTCTGCGGCTTCCGACACGATTGTCAGAAGGATTATCAGGAAAGGGATGCGAAAGGAAATGGAAACGAAACCGTAAAAAAAACATTACTATGTAACTACGTTCCCGTTACATGATTACAACTTGAACAATTCGTATTATTATATGTCGACGAGAATACATATTATTATATGTCGTTATTAACTTATTATCGTGAGCAAGTGAAACATAGGAAGATATAAAGATAAAATGAAATGGATAAAGAGATTATAAAGTCGGGAATAATAAATGTCTTAAAGCATTTACCAGAGAGTCGGAAACGCTCTCGGTATTTCTAATTTCGCGCGTACGTAGAATTTTACATACATTAGGAAATCTTATATTAAGATTAATCTAAAATAAGTCTATAGTATTTTAATTACTTATGATAACATAATCAAATTCAGAACATAAGTAAACAAGACAATAGAAAATATTAAATAATAGAAAATTTAATAAATTGAAGATCATGTATGTCGAAGTGTACGTAGAAGTACATACACGCAGTAGAATGAAGACGGACGGTAAATTCAAAGATGGAGAAGGAAATGAGAGAGAGATAGATAGATGTAGCGAGCTGTGCGGGAGGACGCGACGATGTCACATTTGTATCTATCTACACGTCTCGTCGAGTGGACACAAACGACTGCACGTTGCACCTGCATGTGACACGCGTCTGCATATGGGGTGTCCTATTAGGAAAGGAAACGGGCGCGGAAAGTATATGCTCCACAGA
>QVOB01001760.1:0-10552 GCA_014839585.1 Pseudomyrmex concolor | reverse complement strand
GGGGGGGGGGGAATGCAACGCACGTGATATCCTAAGACACCGGACGGTTACGTAAATCTCGAAATACGAGAATTATTCGTTTGTTTCTTTTGCTCCATTCGCAAATCGAAAGCAAATAGTTCAAACGGAGAACCGATGATCGCAATTAATTTCCCTAAGTTCTTTCCCCTTTCTCGAGCTTCTGCGCTTATGACAAATTGCGTTTTGTGCCCGAAGGTGGTAGTGAATTCGGTGGCGCAAACAATACGCCGCTCACGGGGAAGGAACTTTAAGGTCAATGTACGAAGCGGAGGAAGGTTTGGTCGCCGATCAGGTTCTTTTGTCCGCTTTAATCCACAAAGACGTTGCTTGCGTAGCTGTGCTAACTTCCATCCGCCGCGGCGGAGTGATTTGTTGACTCGTCTACGAACATGTAAACCAATAGACGAAAAAGATCGTGCGTGAAAATCTCTTCGTTCTTTCAATTTCTCTTTCGCGTTTAATTAAAAATCTAAACGACGGCCGGCTTAAAAAGAAAAATAAAAACCGTAATCTTGTTTCTGCGCAATCGCCCCTTCGAATTTTTTAATCAACAAAGACGTTATTTATCGTCATCTCGATTTATTATTTTCTTGCCTCTGAAATCACGTGGTCTGTGCCGAAATCATAAAATACGTTTAATTAATAATTGTTTCGTGTAATTTTGTTTCTTCCAAGAGATTCTAATGATCGGATAATAATCGACTCGCTTCCCTCAGTCTATTACGTTGCAACTCTCTCTCTCCGGAGAGAGAGTCTTGAGATTATACAAGGGTTAAAGCAGTAAGTCCGAGATATCGAGCGATTAGCACTTCCTGTCTGCGGCAACCGCGAGTTAGCGAGTTGCCGGCACGCGTCCGAAGGCTGATTCGCCGAAGTCAGACCTCGCGGGGTGAGCGAGCGGGAGAGATCGCCACCGCCGCCGCCGTCGTGCACAGTCTTCGCCCGGAGAAGCGAGCGAGTGGGGGACTAGAGGGTGGAGAGGGAAAGGGAGACAGGTGCATCGCACCGCCAATTATATTTCGGAAGAGAAAAAACGAGCGGTGCGTAAAAACAGGAAAAAAGTCCGGAGGCGCGCGCGCGTACGCACGTGCGAGAAGGAGAGAAAGGGAGAGGAAAGTGAGAGTAACGAGGAAGGGGGAAGATTGAGGGCTCTCTCGCGAGCGGGAGAGAGAGTAGACGGGGAAGAAGAAAAGATAGATGGGATATTGGAAGAGGAAGAAAGTAACGGAGGTGCTTTTAACCGAAGAAAGAAACGCACGGTGCATTGCGCACGCGCGCGCGTCTCTGTATTTGTACTTCACGCGAATTTAATGAAAAAAAAAAAATTTCTGTAACAATGCACGGCAAATTGTGATGTAAAGATATGCACGTATCTGCAGAGCAGTGGTTAATGTGCGTATCTCTCTCTCTCTCTCTTTTGTTACTCTATGTAAATATATAATTTTTGTAAAAAAAAGAAACAATGTTTTAAACGTTGTTTTAAAAAATGGTAGTATTTTTATTATAACATACATAAATAAAAATTAGATCACGTTACAATTATCAACGTTTCTAAAAAATACATAGATAATTGACTAAATGTAAGATCTGAAAAATGTTAAATATGATCCTGATTGTCGGTCTTGGCGGAAATTTTGAAATAAGGCGGAGAAATGTCACTCTCTTCTTTAATCTTCTTTTATTTCATTTCTTTCTTAACTTTCTTGAGATAACGGATTTCAGTTAATAATAATGCAATTTGGTAGCGAATGGTTTAGTGAGATTACGTTATAAGTGCGTTATATGTGTATTTTATATTTGCAATAATTTACATACTACGAAAAGTTACGAAATATTACGAAAACTGCGTTCGATCGCGTTCGCTTTCGGCGACACGTGCAATTAATTCAAAAACAAAAACATTATCTACCTACAACAACTTTCCCGTGGAATAACTCGGCCGTGTAAATCCACCTTAAATCCACGATCCCGCGTAATTGACAGACCGACTCGCGTGAGATCAATTTTCATAATTTTATTTTCAGCGAGCGGCGCTCTGTGCGTAGAGCGATTTAACGACAATAATGGCCGGGCATTAAATCCTCAACGTGTATGTCACCGCTGGCAGCTCCGACGCGGGCAGCCTTTAATTACCACGAGATTCGGAAGTGGACCCGACGACGTCGGATCCTCGAATTCGCGAGGAGAGGAACGGGACGAGAGGCGCGGCGCGGCAGGAAGAAGTTTCGAGCAGCGGCTACGATCATATATGAAGAGGTCGTGCACCTGCTGTTCGCACGCCACTAAGACCCGTATTTATAGTCGTTACTTGTCTCTTGTCTCGAGAGCGTATCAAATGAGACGCTCGAGAACGTAGTTTCTTATCTTGAAATGTGGACTATTTGAAGGTAGGGAGAGAACTTGACGCAAGAGGTGTCGCACACACATGTAAATATCTACCTACTTTTTTCCGCGTATGTAAAGTATAGCAAAATTGAAGAAAAATAGAATAAAATGTTGCTTTCTTTCTCTTTTTCTCATTTTAGAAGATACGAACTCTACAATCTTTTTTTTTTCAAACAAAGCTCCTTGGTTCTCTTATATACCGAAAAAATTTTATTCTTGTATGTAGAAGATTTTATACTTAAAAAATCTTCCTAAAGATTTTTAGATGATACTAGTAATGAAATTACAACGAGCCGATTGTTAGATGTTTCGCGAATAAAATTTCTAAATTAATTGAAAATAGGTAGGTATCTCATATACGTGATGCAAATCTAGCATCCTGAAATGATTTTCTTACGAATGTGCTAAAATTTTGAATACAAGTAAAGTTAAGTGTTCTTTATGTTGTTATGCAATTAGAAACTTATTGACCGTCTAGTTTTTGAGATAATTATATAATTAAAATGTGCAGTTTTAACACGTCATGCATATACGCAACTCAAGTTAATGTCAGATTTTCAAGTATAACATCCATATATTATAATTCTTAAAATTGTAAAAAACGAATATGATATAGAACAGAAATATATAAATATTATAAAAAAGTTTCAAATTTATTGATCGTGTAGTTTAGAAATAGTAATTAAACAAAATCCGTAATCTACGAGTTTTCTCTTTAATAAATTGCTACTGTCTTAATTGAGAAGTCATTTTCATTGTTTACCGCAGAATACGCACAAATAGACATCGTCAAAGGTTTAGGTTAACGCAACGATGTCAAATTTTTATTATTTTAGTATATGTATATCATATACAAGAATCTTAGAGTGGTATAAGCTAGGTTAGGGTTAGGTTAGGTTAGATTATTCGGTTACAATACATCCGCAACCAAAAGTTTATTTCAGTAAGCCAAAATATATACGAATGGTTTATTTTTGAATTATTATTGAACATATTTTTGAATTATTATTGAGTTGATATATTTTATCAATAAGATGTTAATATATTAAACTTTAAAGTTTGTATGTAATATGTTACTAAATATATATTGTAACTTTCTGTTTACAAATAAGACTCAAACTTTTGGATGGGACTGTCGCGGAAGTACTACCTTAAAGAATGGAACATTTCAATTCGCGGAATATAATTTTACATTCTTAAATATATTTAAAAGTATATTTAAAATACATTTATTCGCAAAACATCCAACGATTGGCTTGTATCACCGTTATAATTTCATTGCTAGTTTGAAACTGCACGAGCCTTCAAATGCTTCATTTTAAATGATATTCTTCTAAAATTAAGAATATATTCTCAATTTACGAATAGTCTTTTCCGATAGTTAGATGTTTTTCTACAAATGGTTTGTGCGAGTTTGTGCGAGTTACGTTGCATTTACACCAGCAAATGTAAAGTACAATAAAAACACAGTGTCATTATAATATACTTATAAATTATTGCTTAAGGAGGTTTTTTCTCATAAAAACCCAAAATTTGAACCAATTTTTAGGAATTTTTTAATGCAAAATATAAAACGCAATCTTTTTAATCTTTTTATATGTTATTATTTTAATCTTATAGGTCAAAAATACATTTCTTTTTTTATAATTTATTAATATCGTAATTATATTTTCTATAGTCAAAGATGGAGCCTTGGAAAAAAAATATCGTCAGCGGTGAAGATGATTTCAGCTCATACGGTCATCTGAAACAAAAAATTCAAAAAGATTTTTAATCTGTATGTTTGTCTCTATTGCAGGTACCAGAATTAGTTATTGTTATAAAAAAGAAACATGGCGGCCATTTAAAAACTGAAAGCAAAAATCGCACTTTTGTTTTGCTTAATGGTGGTCGAAAAAATAAGAAATTTTCGTCAAAAATAAGCGATTCTGGTACCTGCAATAGCGACAAGCATACAGATTAAGAATCTGTTTGATTTTTTTGTTTAAGATGACTGTGTGAGCTGAATTTACCTTTACTGCCTTTTTTCAAGGCGCCATCTTTGCAGAAAACATAATTTAAATAGTATTAAATTATAACAAAAACAATTTATTTTTAAACTAGATGATTCAAATAATAACATATGAAAAGATTTAAAAAATAAAAAAAATTTATATTTTTTATTTAAAAAATTCCTTAAAAAATGTTTAAAATTTTGGCTATTACATGAGAAAACTCCCTTAATAATGGATGTATTAAAATTGGAAGAGAAAGACTCAAACAAAATAAAAATATTTACATGTAACCTAACTTTTATTTTTCGCCTCTGATCTATTATTTTTGAATTATGAAATTCATTACCAATACTAAAAATCTATGATATATGTAATGTGTAAACTTTAAATTTCAGTACTCTAAAATTTTATAATACATTGCCCTTTTATGGTCTTCCCTATTGTTTTATCTATATTCTAATTGGTATATATTCTTATCAGTGTTACTTTTTGGAAGATTTCCCTCACAGTAATAAGAAAATCTTCTTGGCGCTTATTTTAGTGTAGATATACTTAAAGATATACTTAAAATGGGGGATATCCTTAAAATGAGAATACAATTGTTTTCAGTATAACGGATGTAAAACATTGAGATAGTACATACATTGGTTTTAGTTCGCGTGCACACTGATTATATAATCAGCAATAAAATAAACATTAAGAGAAGGTCAAAGTCGAGCAAAAACAAGATTTTGAAAATAATTTTCCATATTTTACATTTATAATATGAGGTGCAAAACGTTTTGATAAAATATTGTTGCAATAAAATATTGTTTTTTTTTTGTATATTTAATATAAATTTCGATATATATATATATATATATATATATCGCATATATATATATATCGAATTTACACTTTTGGCTTTACACGCGCCTGTTCGCAGCGCGCGCGTTCGCAGAAACACTCGCGAGGCGAAGCTCATTAGCCCGCTATCGCGCGGACGCACGGTGCAAGCGCTCGCCTTCGCTCTTGCACCTTGCTTTTGCGACAGACAGGTGCAATCTCGTATCACCTTCTTCGTTCGTCGGGCCGCGTTCGTCCTTGTCGGTCTCTCCGATAATAAGAAACGACGATGCAGCGGCGGGACGGGAGGTCTGGGGCACGTGGCACCGAAATAATCGCGAGAAGTGCTCCTGCGGCGCGGCGGCGCGCAACGTCTCGAATATACGCTGGAAAAATGCGCGCGGGGAGAAATCGCGATGCACTCCCAGCCGCGTATGATACACGATGATAACGGCTGAGTAATACGATAATGACGTGATCGTCGCGTACGCGCGAGAATAAAACGAGAAAGAAATCGAAAGATCAAAAGAAAATCGATTACGCAATCTCGCGTGTGCGTGAGAAGCAAATTTTGTCCGATTTATATTGTTAATATGTAAAATATTATTTAATTACTAAAATATATATAGTCTTTACTTTTTCAACAATGTATTATTTAGAAATACAATTAGTGTACACAGAGAAATAAAATCGATATTGCTATACTATCGTATAAAAAACAATTAAAAATTCTCTCGTAACAGTTGAGACATTATTTAACTGTAAAAAAGTTTATTAAAAAAACACAAAAGAGTCACTTTGATGTTACTCTCACGCCTGGTAATAGGCCGCTACGATGCATCTGCGGAGATGATGTTTCTCTCATGCAGGCGATACAGACGCAATTTCGCGTAGCGTTGCGTTACAATATTTTTTGCGATATAACAATTGTTGTACATAATTATAAATATAATATATGATAAATATAATATATGCAGTAATAATTTTTTGCGCGATAAGTAACATCTGTCGCGAAGCAACAAAATTTCGATCGAGCGCGATATACAAAGACATCACACCGGTTTCAATAATCAAAGTATTCGTTAATTGAGAGCGTGATAATTAGTTTTTAATGTGCGGCGCGAGCCGCAAAAAGAAACACTCGCGCGAAGTATCGTGCAAATAAATATGAACGTGCTGACGTTATTTTCTTGACGTATATGCAAATTACCTGCTGACTCGCATACGTTGTGCATTCCTGTTCTTCTGCTTCTGCCGCGTCATTTTTATCGTTTTACCCATCAACACCGTGACGCGATCGGTTCTCGAAGGCTCAATATCTCGAGCTCTCGGACTAATCGAGACTCGCTCTCGTAAAGCCGATAGTTCTCGAACGCGTTTCAATTTGTATAATTGGATCTCTCGCGACCAAACGGAGCGCACAAAAAACGTGCAAAATTCGTCAGGATACGCAAATGTGTGCGCGGCTCACAAGCTCCGAAGCGATTTTAAATAAATCGCCTCGCTGTTAAAGCGATATCGTTTACAGCCAACCGACTTTTTGACGCAATTTAAGTTGTTTTTTTTTGTAACAATGAGTGGCGATTTTGTGTCATAAGATGAGGCAACTTGATTGATGATCATAACGATTGTATGTAAAACGCGATCGCGCTAATTTTAATGCGACGTTTATCTTAACAATAAATGAACTTTGTCTATTCTGTATGAGCAATCACGTGAGTTTTGATTAGATAACATTAAACGTTCCAACACGTCTATTTCTCAGCAGAATTTCGAAATCATCGTTTTCAACATCGTGAAAGCCTACTGACGCGCCGTACAACATATCGGAACGAGAAGCGCCATAAAATAATTAAACTTTATGACTTCTCAAAATTTCTCAAAGAAAATCTTTATCGCGTCGTTATAACGTGGTATGCGCGTTATTTACGACGTGTGCCCGCGGTGTGTGTGTGTGCCTCGTCCTGTTCATCAATTATGTCATCTCCAAGAGTTTCAGGTTTTTCCGAATTCTCGACCATTGAAAATTCTTCTTTTTATTTTTCAAGTATAAAATAAATATTTTTTTTCTTATTAAAAAAAACAACTTTCTCAGATCTATTTTTAATTGCGTTCTTTCAAAAGATGATTTACCGTCACACTCTTATTAATTATTGTTTTCAAAACTTACTTAAGTAATATTTTTTTTTTATACACTTCTACATGTGTATTCTTCAAAATAAACGACCTTGTTTCAAAAATAAACATAAAAAAATGACCGAACGAAGTTCTCACAACGAGGCGTTAAACTTAACTTTAACGTACAGACGGTTTATGAAAACCTCGTTAGGGGTTTAACACTAACGACTCGAAAAGGAGAGAAGCCAGTCTGTTCGGGGCTGGAAGACGAATTCGTTGTCAAATTGTCTAACAGCGGGGTGGCGGTTATTATCAAGATGGTGTTAGTCTGTACACGTAGCCTGTATGTGTGTGTATGTTAGAGAGAGGCCGAGCTCATCTTTTCTCTCGGCGCTCATACTGCCGAGGGTGCACTCGATTTATCGCTGAAAATGATCTCGGACGTGTTCCTGCGCTTCCTATCCGAGTCTAGCATCACTCCCAAGTTGTTAACGAGAACCTAGAGACATCATTCTTCCGCGTGGCTCTAAATACGGCGTTCGATCGAAATTAATTCGATCACAAAAAAAAATAAAAAATAAAAACAAACACTACGAGTTTACAAAACGCGTTTCTCCGTGTTAAGAGGATGCTGAACCTCGTCCTGTTTTATCATCCTAATATGAATTGTAGTTTTCGGAGTTTTGTCGTACTTATTGCACAAATTAAAAAACGGTTCTCCAAATTAAAAGAAAATAGCCTACTGACTCACTGCAGGTAATAAATGTTTCTGAAACAAAAAAATTTGAGGTTTGAAGTTCAGGTTAGGTTAGGTTAGCTTGATCAATTTTCTTGATGATAAATGTTTTTGTTTCAGACACATTTATTTTCTGCAGTGAGTTTTTAGACTATTTTCTTTTAATTTGGAGAATCGTTTTCTAATTTGTGCGTAAGTACGACAAAAATCCGGAAGCTGTATTCATAGTAAGCTGATAAAACAGGACGGTTCAGCATCCTTTTAAGAAAAATCTCGAAACGCAAAATATCGGGGACTTGTGTCGTATATTTTTATTAAAGAACTTTGTACAAGACTACACTTAGATCGCAATAGCGCAATATATGTATGTATACAAGTGCTGCAATTAAAATTCTGTTCTGAATCTCTGAATTGCAAATTTTAAACAAATGATAATCAATTCCGTGTCCTTGATGCTTATTATTTTTGCATACGTCGACTACGTGGAAATCGAATCAACTTTGACTGTCGTTCGCCGATATACAGCGTCAAGGAATCGAGTATAAAAGTCTATATCTCAGGATAAAAGAGAATCTTCGAGTTGATCGATTTTTTGTAACAAACTCAAGAACAGATGTTTCTGTAGTTCATTCAATATGGTGTGAAAAATTTTAAACAGATTTCGAACATCAAATATCAGAAATGTTTGCCATCGTAAACCCGCTATTCCCGCATACCTCAATTACGCAGTCTATTATCTGGGAGACTGAGCGCGATTAAATTCGACAGTAAATGCATTTGCATCAATTTTCAACGGCGCTATCGAAGGAGTAGCGCCGACGACCGCCGCGATGGAAAGATCGATCGACGGTACCGCGATCGTTCGATCAGAGACGCGCGATGCGTTCGATACCTGCGCTCGATATACTTCGCGTTGTCGGCGAACGTCGGCCGCGTTCGCCACAAGTGCCGAAAAAAAAAAAAAAGAAGCGGATGGGCCGCGCGCACGCACGCACGCATGCATATACGTGCGCTCGCGCGCACGAGCACGGGCATCTCGCGGTCTCGGAAGCGGCCGAATGAGGGAGAAAGATGAGAAATCCTGCTCGAGATGAGACGAGAATGACCGGAGGCAGCGCACGCGAGTTCGTAATGATACGCTGCAGAAAGGGAAGGGGAGAGCTGATCGCGATCAGCTTCGATGGAAAAAGAGAGTGGACAACGCACTTGCGCGAGCGAGCGAAATTTCGCGCGCGGAATTGCATACTTTTGCGCACACATTTCGTCTCTGATCGTCAGATTAAACGAATAAAATCGAATCCGAATGAAATAAATAAATAAATAAATAAAAATAAAAATAGTAACTTGAAATTTTTCTGTAAAATCATATTTTTATTTGACGTTTGTTGCTCGACAAAAAATAACATATATAATAAAGATTTGTTATTCAATGCTCGGAGAATTAGTCTTCGTAATTTTGCGACGTACGGAAAAAAAACTTTAATCCAATCCCGGTTCTTGCATCAACGATGATCGCCGACGAAATGAGGCGCTTTCAATTTAGCGGCGATACTAAATTGAAAGTATTCTGTGCGCGAAAACGTTCCGGAAGAATCGGAACTAAACCTCGCTATTTTATCGGCAGTGCGTGGTTTCGATAATAGTGACAAGCTATAAAGCAGATCGGAGTCGCTAATGGGGAACAGACGTATTGCCAATCGAGAGGTAATTATTTCGTTCAGAGGGACAGTCGGAGAGGCAGGTGGAGGAGATTCGACGGTGCCGCGCGCCGTCTTTGCCGAATTTAATGGATTTAACATCAAATGAAATTGACCCATTGTCTCCAAGAAGAAGAGAACTCGCGTCGAAAGTCACAAAGATCCGAGAGAAAGAAAGACTTCGATCGTTTTTTTTTTTTTTTGAACAGAAGAATAGACGAGACGTATATCGTCTCTGGAAAGCCCGACAATCAATTTGGCTTCGATGTCTTCGATCGATCATTCGCTCCGCGTGAAAGCTTTTCTCTTCTTCGGACGCGACGGGGGAAATCGCCCGCCGGCGTTTAGGACTCGTTTCATCCTTTCGCTCGAACTTTCTGCATCCATATGAGGATGCCACTCGCCGCGCCGCGCGTCGATTCGATTTCAATACGATTTAATCCACATTGACCGACCGGATGTGAATGACAACGCGCGTCAGAAATGTTAAAAAACACACAAATTACGTATTCTAATACGCGCTTGCTGTTTCGTTTATACTGTTGCACATTGGAACGGGGAGTTTTTCTTTGCTCGAACAAGTTCGAAAAATAAAACACGCGCGTATATAAAATAAAGACATAACGCACATCGGCGCGCGCAAACGGATTTCAAATTTGTATTTACAGTTTTCTGACGAAGTAACGGGTCGAGAAAATTCCTCCGAGTAAAACATCAACAATCACGCGAGGAGAGACAGAGGAACATTTTTGTGAGGTGCAAATGCACGCACGCAC
>QVOB01001759.1:0-25593 GCA_014839585.1 Pseudomyrmex concolor | reverse complement strand
GGTAAAAAATTCAGCAATTCTCTTTCGATACATACACATTAAAAATTTGATCTTGTTGAAATTAGAACAATTGAATATATCGAGAGATAAAAGAAATATGATATTTAGAAATATGATATTGATATAAAAAAATATTACATATTTTGAAATAAAATATTGTATATTTCTATTTTTTTTCTCGTGATATATACATTTCAAATAGTATTACGGAGTTTTGCACGTTCTTGCTGTTGCTCTTTTTAATGTCATTAGAAAAGATTTCGTTTGTATACGTTGAAACGTAAGTGTGTATGTACGAGAGGAAAAAAAAAGATTAACGCAAGAAACGGAGAAAACTCGTGAAAAAGTGGGATGGGGCAAGATGAGATAATCGTGAGATTGATCCTCACCTTTTTTTCAATTGAATCCTTCAGGATCGAGTGCGCCGTGAAGCGTCGCCGATTCGTGTTAACGATCGGCCGCGGAGAGTCGCTCGAACGAGGGGGACGTGTGTTCTTCGCGATCGACCGCTCTCGTCGGTATTCAGATTTCAGCCGGTCGATGACCGTCCACCCTCGCGTCTCGGAGCACCGGAGGTCCTCCAACCTCAACCAGGTAATCCCTGTGGTCGCGTGCACCTAATCATTATAGCGCAGGGGCGCGGGTGGCGCTGCTAGGTGTCCCTTAAATCGTTCCAGCACGACGTCGGCTCCTCCTCCGCGCAATTACGAGTCATTACGAGCGGGATTCCACCGCGGTAGCACACACGTACATGCGGCTGGGCCCGGGTGTTGGGTTCGTTCGCCAGGTGTTACAAGCCAAAGTGCGTGACGTTATTTACGACGCGGATCGGCGAAGATGAGAAATCGGCGTCAGGTTGTTGTCGGAGTGAGAAAGAAAGAGAGAAAGCTGTCGAGTTGGTTGACTTTATCGTTTAAGCGGGATAATGACAGTAACGAAAGTAACAAGACAGCGGTGCAGATTCTCGCCAAGTCGTTCTCGACGCAGCGATTCGTACAACCCTCCGCCTTGCCTGCGGCGTGACGTGCTGAAGAGAGTGTTGTCAGTCAGCGAAACAACAGCGTTTTCCGTCTGACAGCCGCGCAAAATCTCGCCACCTTGTGATTTACTATCGCGTGGCTCTATCGCGGCACGAGCTCCTATTTCGCGGTGTTAATGACTGACAAGCTTCCTCGCCTCCCTGCACTGCCCGGGCATCAACCTGTCAGAAGACTAAATCCTCTTTCGGCTGTCAAACGTTTTCAATTACACCCGCGTCATTTCAGCGTCGTCGGCCGCGAATTATCTCGCGACCCGAGCGATATCCCGACTACGCTTCTTGACGTGTTTCCAGCCACGACGCCAATAATTCCACGCGCGTCGACACGATCAGTCGTTACGACGACGATTCTCGTGACCGCACGCGAGCAGATCTGCCGATCGATCGTCGAGACGCGATTTCTCGTCGCGAAATCGTCGGCCGCACGGCATGGCCGGATCGCGACGAGCGGTTTACCTTTACGCGGTTCTTTTTGATCGGAGGTGCGACGCGATCTATCACCGATCGGCAAGTGCGTCGTGGCACGAGCTCAGACACAGTCGTCACCTCGCCGAGCGCCGCGTACGAAATCGCGCACGACACTGAAACGGCAGGAAGTCTCGCGCTCGAGGCGAGCCTCTCTCGCGGATTCGCGGGATCACGTGTGAAATTCTTGCGCATGCACCGACGCCTTCCGTCCTGCCCCGGCCCTCCGTCGCGCCCTCCGTCGATGCGGCCACTCCGTCTTGCTCTGCCTCTCCGGGATGAGCCGCATCTTGCTCTCTCTCTCTCTCTTTCTCTTCTCTCTTTCTCTCTTTTGCACACACACACACACACACACCCCGTAATTCCTCTCTCCTCGTGCAACTTTCTCCGCCGGCCTTTCACCCCCGCAGCGAACTGTCGCTCTCTCTTCGTCCTTGATCGTCATCGTCTTTCTCTCTCTCTCTCTCTCTCTCCCTCTCTCCTCACCCTTGTTTCTCCTCGCGCACGGTCTCTTTCCACTTCTTTTCCTTCTTCTGGATGGCTCCTGAATCATGAAGCGACAAGTGTTTGGAGCCGGAGCAGCGCTTTTACGGGAGTTAAAGAAGTATTTCATGAAGTAAAGCGCGGGAGTATCTCGACTTACAGCTGTAGAAACAGGGTAGTATCCTTAATTGGTCCTTCTCTGCCGTTCGACGGTGCGATCGATATCGTCGGTAACCTAGGTCAAAAAGAGCAACGTTCTTTCTTCAGAAAAGTTGACCCGCGTTCCTCGTCGTTAATCGTTTACGGTATACCGAACGCAGAATGAAACTACGCTTTCTACTACTTTATGTATACATATATATGTATCTTTTCGCTTGTTGGACTTTTCCGTGTTTTTCAATGATTCCGCGGCACAATGAGACACTTTTTCCTCGCTCGTTTTATATAGAAATGTCTCTCGCGAACTGAAAGACTCTTCCCCTTCCCCCTTCCGCCCCGATATATGTGGCTCAAGACGCGGAAGAAAAATGCGAAACAATTTAAGTGTACAAGATCGGCTTTGCGGATAGTTTCGTTTTGCATTTTTCCACGTCAGTGCTTTTGCATTTCGCGACACGCGAATTAACTCGTGCTTATTTTATTTATTTTTTCTTTTTTTCTTTTTTTCCTCCCCGATCTGAAAAGGCACCTCCGGAAAAAGCACGTTAATTCAAGGTAAGCTAACCCAGATTCGCGCGGTGGAGCGGACTTGGAGCAGTAAAAACCGGAGGGTCTTTAAACGTTTGACGTGGAGGTAAGCCGCGTGACTCGCCCGCCGCGGAACAATTCCGCGAATGTAACTGACGAGCATTGTGTTTCCGACCCAGTTAATGGTTATTTTAACGCGACTGGGGATCACGCGCGGACTCGCCGGCCGCTGAAATCCATACGCGATCATTGCTAAATTGTGCACGCGCGCCGTTGCAATTCGCGCAAAAGCTTGATATTTTGCTTGTGTGTAACGAAATATTCTGCGGGACCAACATCGCGTTTGAAAAAAAAAAAAAAAAAAGAATTTCAATAATTTATTCACGGAAATATAAAATTTATATTTTACTTTATACGTATATATATAAACGTTTAAAATATGAATAAATATTATACAATTTCTACATATAAATTTTGTACATAATATTTTACTATGTTATTTTATTAGTTATATTTTATGTAATTATTTATATATATAATCTCTCTTTTTCTTTCTCTTTCGTTTCCTCCATCGACGAGAGTGATTTTCTTAAAACTGCTTGAAAGCCAGCCATCGGAATTAAATTGAAAACTGTCCGATTCGCCGCTTTGACAAATGAAACGACTCTAATTGCCAACTACGACTGCTATCTTGCGTAATACACAGAATTACACTCCGAGACGTGTCGGCAAAATTAATGGCGTTTCCGCGCCGTTTTGAAAAAAAAAAAATCAGTATGCATAGAAAATTTGACAACGCGTAAAAAATGCATGGATTTTATAGTTTTTTGCAATATTGACTTCCGGATGAGGTGCGATAAAGAGATAAAAATCGTTTTGTTTGGTCGACTCGAGCCGAGAGAATCGATTTCAGGTACAAACTGCTACTCCCGCGCGTTGGAAGAAAAAAAAATCAACATCTTCATTAAATTACATATAACATTTTGTTTGATGTTCAACGCGCGTCAAATCAATCCCCGCTAGATAACAACCGTATCCCTTCTCGTTTCTGTTATAGTTGTGTCAGTTACACTGTTTTATACCTCAGCTTTTCAATTACAGCTCGTCAATTACAAGCCCGCGAGTTACACGAAACACGCGTAGGTATATACACGTCGTCTATATACGAGCGCACACCATCCGCCGACCGATTAACTGCAAAACGCAAACGGCGCGCGATTAATCGCGATCCGATGGCGACGTCAAAGCGACGACGAAACGACTAGGTTGAGGAGGAGGAGATGGGAAGGGGAGAAGGGAGAGAGAGAGAGAGAGAGAGGGCAGATCGCGACGAAACGCTCCCAACGTACGCCGCAATCGAGACAATGCAGCGTAGCAGAGCGGCAGCAGGAATTGGAATTGCAAAATGTAGAATCGACCGGCTATATACACTTCCTATCCCCACCCCTTCTCGCGTCCCTTTCTCCCTTTGTCCTTACAGCTCGCACAAGCTCGTCTTTCCGTCTGCATTGCACCTCGGCTTCTGTACCTTCTCTCCCTCTCTCTCTCTCTCCCTGCTCTCCTGCCTTTCCTCAATGAACTTCCGAGTTTCTATCGGTTCTTTATCTCTGATAAAGAAAGAGAGTGAAGAAGAAAAGAGCGCGCGCGAATGGGAAAAGAGCACGAGCGATTCCTTGGGACCTGACTGTTTCTTCCAAGATTTGTGGTGTCTGCATCCACTCGAGCAAGGGAGAAGAGAGAAATGGCAGCGGGATACGAGAGAGAGTAGATCTGAAAAGACAGACGTACAACGTCGGAGAACGGAGGTATTTTGTGTCGATCGTCGGATGTCTCTTCGCCGATTCGGGACGACTCTTCGACGTTTACTCGGCGACGATTTCCGCGCGTTTAGACACTCGCCCTATCCTCTCCCCTGAGTTTCTTTCATTCCAATTGTCGATATGATCGTTCCGCGCTCGAGAGGAACGCAACACATTGCTTTGGAGATACATAGCGTGTTTTTAATCCCAGTTATTTCTTTTGAATGCATCATTTCTTAATAAGAAAACTTCAGGAATGATTCACGTCACAGAACGCAATCCAGATTGCAAAGAGACGAGAGAGATAATCTTCTAGGATGTAAATACATAGACAGCGCGTAACCTCGTTTTTTTTTCAATTAATTTTAATCAAGCGCTCTATCATTTAATCAAATTAAAAACTTGAATTCTTTCAAGGAAAGAGATAAACGTTTCTAAAGATAAATTCGACATATATTTTTTGAAGAAAATCTCATAAAAATTTTCCCGCGAAGGAAACAGACTTTTATATAAGTAGAAGATAAATGTCATGTTTTTGCGCGCGAGCGCATCGAAATACGTAAGAAACAGAGATATTTCACGAGTAGATTTCGCGATTAGAGCAAAGGGACGACTTATGACCGTAAGGGGGACTCTCTCGGGTAGATCGTGGCATTTCGACGCCTCGTAAAACGCGATTTTATTCGCGAACGAGCAAATTGAAACATAAGCCGCTCGTAAGAGGGTTCTCGTCTGCGACACGCCCTTCCGGGTTTCCGCGAACCATCCCCCTACCCACCGCTCATTCGTTTTCCCTTACACGTATTCCTATCTGATATTTCACCGCGGCGACTGAAGACGACAAGAACAAGGTTACGCGGGGCGGGTTATCCATGCCGATGCCATTTCGCGAGAGATGCCGATATCATTGATGTAAATTTATCTCTCTCTTTTTCTCTTTTTCTCTCTCTCTCTCTCGCCGCGCTTTTTACTATGTGCCTCGCCTATGTCGTGAAAATTTATTTTTTTTTCCTCCTTCCACACGGCATATATGCAACGGCAGAAGAAAAACTCTCGACTCCTCTTTAAATATTTTGCATTCTTTGTGACGATCGATAGCTTTATCTCGACCGTACTTTCTTTCATATTACAGTTTGAGGGCCGCGGCGTAAATAAAAAAAAAAGAATAAAAAAACCGCTGGTCGATTTTAAAATACATATGGTAACGGTTTAAAACCGATAACACTTTTTATAGAATAGAGAGGAGTCTGTGTGTGTTTAACGCGCGAATTTCTAAAATTTCCACCGTGTCATTTGAGCGTGAAATATAAAGTCGCGCGCGATAAGGAGAGAGTAGCGCGTTTACGACGCGCGGAGAGCCGATGATGACCGGCGACGAACAGGAAGCCAGGAGGGAAATGGGGCGGGAGGGGACGGGAGGAGAAAGGGGACAGGTGAAATTGCGCGCTCCGGCACGTACAAACGACGTTGCTCGTAGAGTCGGGCGAGAAGTCGCCAAATAGCAGGGCACAATTAAGAGAGAGAAACGCCCGCCTCGTGAATTAAAAGCGTCAGCCCGCTAAAAGATCAAGAATTTTTTTTTTTTTTTTTTTTTTTTTTTTTTTTTTTTTTCCATCCCGGCCTCCTTGTCCGTTCTCTTCCGAATCTACGAGCCGCGTTCCCCGCGCGAGAAACAACCTTCGCGCGGCCTTCTTCAAGCGAGCGGCGTCGCCGCCACCCTTTCGAACAGTGGCAGCAGTCCGGAAGACTGAAAAGAGAGTCCGCGAAACCGGAATGAGGGTGCCGTTACTGGAGGTGAGAGACGAGGAGAGGGGAGAAGAAAGTTTTAGTAGGACGGGGGCGGCATTCTCATTCCAATTCTCCTTTTCCTCCTCGTTCACGGATTGAAGAGGCCTTTATGACGGGGTACCGCTTTATGGCACAGCTTCGCCGCTATTATACGTGCATCGGCCGTTCGTCGCGGGATGGGGAAAAGGTGCCGGGGAAAGAGACGAGACCAAGTAAATAGAGAATGGGAGGATGCAAGCGGCATCGAAACGTATATGGTTTTCGGGCTCGAGAAAACGGGCGAGTTTAGTGAGGTGGGGCTTGAAAAGGAGGAAGCTGCGATACGGAGAAGACGAAAGGAGGAGGGGAGGCTTTTGCGAAAGAAGAAGGGCATGAAGAAGAAGAAGAACGGACGAGAGTGGGAAAGAGAAGGAGGGAGTTGGATTGTGCTTTGGACCGCGGACTCGGCGGCTATTGTCGGGATAATGAAGCCAAGGCGAGATTTCTCTCTTTTCAGCCGCGCGCACGCGACGGAACGATATCCCGAATGACTGATTGTGCGATCCTATTTTGGCCTCAGAAGAGAGACTTGCGCGCGCGCTCACGTAAATGCATCGTCGCGAAATCATCACGTTGTTACGACAGAAGGACCGACATACTGAAACCTTGACGGTGATCAGTATGTCGCATATAGGATTTCTCTCTTTGAGGGAGCGGGTTAATTATTAAATTGGTTACCGCGCGCGCGCGAGAGCGTGCGTGTGTCATGAACCGCTCCGGAGTTGCCGTGCAAACGGGAAATTAGGATAACGTGTTCTATCCCGCCGATTTCACATGTGCGGAAAGACAAATAATTATATCCGTTATGTAAGTAATAAGCGCATGTGCGCATAAGCAAATGCGAATTACAAATATGATGTAATAGCTATTTCGAGAAACAAAAATATATTTAACTGAAAAAGAAGAGAAATATGACAATATAGTATATCATATATACGGCCACATATTTTCCCATTAATGCGCCCGCGCGCACACACATTTTCCAGATATGCGCGCGCGAGCGCAAAGGATATACACAAAACTAGCAGGAAAGTTTCTATATATATACGCGAAAAAATTCGCTGCTGAGATATACTGCCCCTCCGAGCGGTAAGCCAAGGTTAAACGCATCGCCATCAGTTTCCCCGGCTCGCGTAAATCACGCCGGGGACAGTATTAAAAATATACGTAAGTGAAGGAAAAATATATTACCGCGGGAGCGGCGAGAAAAGGAAAAAGCCCCAACTCGACTCAAGAAGGATGAAGACGAGAGAACGGGCGACGTAACGGGCAGGGAAACCCGTTGAAACATCGCGGAAGGAGGCTTATTACGCGGTCGAGTTTCACCTATCGCCGACGGTACACTCTCGCATATTTTAAGCCGGCCATTTTTCAGCATTTGCGCTATACGTCTACGTCGAATTTGCATGAGCCAACGATTCGGGACTTGTTCCGGCCAACTTTCGGTGTCTCTACCTGGTCGAAAAGTCTCCCCTTCCTCGCTCTTTATCTCCGCTGATCGACCGTCCATCCCGACTGGACTAACCCTGCAATTTCGCCTCGCAATATATTAATTTTGTGAGATGTTATAGCGTTTCTGTCATGAATTATATTACGACAGTTTATTTTCTAAGCGATTAAAATTTATTTTAACTTGTACAATATGGTGTCTCTTTTCTGCATTATTGCGTCGCCACACTTTCGCAGAGTTATTTAATTCTTTCCTTATGACACGCACTACTACACGCACTTTATTTACGACTTAACGTTCGAATTTAATCGCACCATAAATCGAGAAATTTCTAACAAAGGAAATCGACGTGATATCAGTCGCGGGATAAGTCGCGAAACAAATGTCGCGACATTATCGTCGCAGACGGTGTTCGCAACTATAGCAGGGGAAGGAGAGGTGAGGAACAATAAATCGTGCAGAATCGCGCGCGTGTGACGTTACGGTAACGCGATTCCCGTGGCGAAGTTGAACGGATTCTCGCAGCCGGTTGAGAGACACTGGTCTAATCCTAATGCACCGTCGTCTTATTTATGCAGTAGCGCCGTTTCGCACCGCAACGCTGAAGACCTTAACGGCTTTCAATTTCCGTTGGCCATCAATATTATTTAGTTTAGTTTGGACCACCTTCTGCCGCGCGCGGGATACCCCGCGCCCCTTCGGCATGCTCCTCACGCCTCCGCCAAGGAAATTACTTGTCCTCTCCTTCCCTCGCGTCGGATCCTCGTCGCGAACTCCTTTCGCAGTATAATGACGTGTAAGTTACTATTCCCGTTTGTGTTACTGTCCTCTGAAAAAAAAAAAAAAAAAAAGAAGAAAGTCGCAACGAGCGAGCAGAGCAAACGCAGATTTGTCTTCCGAGATTACGCAAAAACAATCGCTTTGCTTGCCCAATTCGACTTTAAAAACGATGAATCTTCCTCTCCTTATGTCGGCGCCCACGTCGGACGATCCTCGCCATCAATCAACCTCCCGGGGCAAAGTTCTGAGCGATTCCGAGATGAGTATGGAGAATAATCGAGGAAGCTATATCCAAACTGATGTTATTTATATCTCATAATCTGCCATTTCTCAATCTTTTTTTAAAAAAAAAAAAAAAAAAAAAAAAAAGAGAGAAGACTCACGGAGGCAGGAAATTTAATCAACGGGCGAAAAAGTTCTCACTTTGGAAAGGAAGAAACTGACGAGTTGTTTGTTAATACACATACGAAACAAACACAGACGCGTGCGTGCGCGCGCGCGTTAAACTTAGTTTATTTTTTTTTATCAGAGTCAGTTTTAGAGATGCGACTTGAATTAACCGCGCTGATGCATTATCGAAATTATCAGGATAAAGGATTCAGAACGGATAAACGCGCGCGAGCGTAATTTCTAAACGTATTCCATTAGGTTTCGAAAACTCAAATCCGATAGTTCTGGCGGCGCGGGGAAAGGATAGATGCACTTTCTCGCCACTTTCCACGCGATACTTCGTCTCGTCCATCCTTCCCCGCACGCTGCTCGCCGATGAAATGGAATTACAAACCAATGCGGTTGGCACGGTCCGCGGTGGAACGAAACGTTTTGCAAGTTCCCGTGAAACACGATCGCTTCGGTCGCTCCGCCACTCCTGATGTTTCTCTCCCGTGTGTCCCGTGCGCTCTCTTCCGCCTCTTATTTCTCTCCCCCGGATCTCGTCCGTCCCGGTTTCTATTGCGTACTTACTCTTCCCTCCCAGAACGAGCCACAATGTGCGTGCGTGCGCTGTTTGCGATGCGATCAGCTGAACTAGAATATTTTCTCTCGTCCAAACGTCGTCCATTTATACACACATACCCACACACACACACATACGCACACATTTCGAATGGGAGTTTTATTGAAAGTCAGAGAACAATATAGCGATATTCCGGTAGTCTGATCGGAGCCGTGGCAATCGGAGCGTTGTAAACGTCGTGTTTAAGCAAATCGACAAGTTTACATTCCGCTCTTTCATTACAAATAATATAATGTCGATTACAACCAATCAACAATTGAAAATAATTATAATATCGAGAATAATTATTTTCGTTAAATTAAGAGAACGTTCGCATTTATCAAGTCTTTATTGTTTCTGTTTCGCAACCTGTATATTCCCGTTTAGAGAATGCCAAAGCAATTACACCGAGACGGTCGGAATACCGATGGCAAGAGTTTCCAAAACTCTCTCTTTCTCTCTCTTTCTCTCTCTCTCTCTCTCTCTCTCTCAGACATGCAATCTTACAAAAGTAAATCCGCTCTCCTAATCCAGAACGCGGATGTGATGAAGCTTAAGCTAGCGAACAGAAGACGAGAGAGAGAGAGAGAGAAAGAAAGAAAGATTTGGTCACAGAATTGCATGTCGCATAAGAAACTTAAATACAAAATGACCGATGACAAACGTTCTAATTGTTATTCATTTTCTTGCAATTTATCTCACGCACATTTTTCTCGCAAAAATTCAATTTTTCGTCCATTATTGACGTAACGCGGATAAAGTGTTTTACAAATTTTTCTCAAGTCGGTGGAAGGAAAATTTACATTTTCTAGAATTATGCCAGTGGATTTGCCACCGGATTTATACCGGGAAGAAACCGGGAAAGTGAACAATCTTCTCGCGTAAATCCGTTGCGTTTCTATCTGCATCGCACGAGCGCGATGGGAAAGCTTAATGCACTTATTTCCCAAAACTGCATTCATTATCTTTATTTTAATCCTCCTCGATTTGCGGGATTTGTTACATTCCTCCTCTCTTAAGAGAAACGCGAACTCGCGATCCGCGCGCATTGTACGCGGATCGGTCTTTCCGCGAAAAAACTGCGCGTTCGGCATTCACGTAACGATATGTATCGTTGCGAAAAAAAAAAATAAAAAAAGAAGATCCGTAATTTAATCTCCGATCCGGCGAGATTACCGGCAGGCAAGCAGGGGAAGAAGAGGAGGAAAAACAGGTGCGACCAAGGCGGTGATGAGCGAGCCGCTTTCCCAGCCGGATTTTTCCGCAATCTGGTCCCGCCGGACGGTGATGCTGGCCATACTCCCGGCTCGAGATACTTTCTCAGACCCGATACCGCGAAGACAATGGCGTACTTTGCAGCACCGTGATTAAAACGAGAGGGCGATCCGCGCGGTAAGGAGACGGAGAGAAAAAGAGACACAGAGGAGAAAGAGAAGAGCGGGGAATAGAAAAGACAGGCTCTTCGACGCTTCGCTTTTCTCGGAGGATCGAGAGGCGAGTCACACACAGACAGAAAATTTAAAGTTCTTTCTTTTCACTACCCCCAGTTTTCTCTCTCTCTCTTTCTCTTTCTCTCTTTCTTTTAACAACGATGCCGGGCCTCCTTCATAGCCGATGCTGTTGTTCTTCGTGTTAATGATTACGAGTGTATGTTCGTGAGAGAGGAAAAAAAAGCTTCCGCGATATTTCGACGTCTCGACGCGCAGCAAAAAGTACGGTTCACAGAACTTCTTTGAACATGTGAGCTGACAGAGAATATAGAGACAATTATTGAACGAAAAACAAATTTAGGTGCGGCCTTCGATGTATCGCCCGTATGATAAATTAATTCGACTCGTAATAACAAAATGTCGATAATGTCGAGTGATCAAACAATTTTGGTCTGAAATTTGGATTCAATTCAATTTTAAATAATCCGATTATTTCGCTCTCTCGCTTTTTCTCCTTCGTATTTATGTTTTTTTTTTCTTCCTATCTTTTTCCACGTGTCTCTTCAACCCCGAAATTAAATATTTAATTTGCGTGAATTATTAGCGCACTTTTAACCGGACTGGTTCCAATCGAGCGTGCTAATCGGCCGCTCGAACGCGGCCGAATATATCGGTGTTGCAACATTGACTAATCTGACGCGTCCTGGCGTCCTAGCGCTGCCGCGCGCGGCAACCCTCCCCCTTTATTATTCTGTTATATGTGTAGATGGTGTACGAGATACCGCATGATCGAATCACGGAGCAGTTCGGACACGATAACCTAATGAACGGACTGAATAATGATCAGGCGACGATTATGCGCTGTCTATTAAATTGATTCGTCCTGCCCCCTCTGTGCCCTCTTCCGTCCTGTATATCCGAAAGGAAGGACGGCCTGATGCGACGAGCAGTCCGTCTCGTCGCTGTTTGGCCCTTAACAAGCTCTACAGGGTAGGATTACGACGGGAAATCCAATTTGCCTCTCTTTAATCCCGCGATCCCGCGCGCGTCTTTTGCTTCACTCGACAAGCACAA
The DNA here is from genome assembly GCA_014839585.1 of Pseudomyrmex concolor. Classification (NCBI taxonomy): domain Eukaryota; kingdom Metazoa; phylum Arthropoda; class Insecta; order Hymenoptera; family Formicidae; genus Pseudomyrmex; species Pseudomyrmex concolor. The sequence goes on along the minus strand of QVOB01001759.1, from coordinate 13,565 downwards.
AGAGAGTGCAAACGCGCGGCGGCGCGGCAACGGCGTTGCGCTCCGGCAGAGAAATTGCATCCACTTTTATATCCAACTCTCGCCCGCTCTTTTAATCCACTTTCTTGACGCGTGGTCGCGGCACGGGAATGGCGAAATGAATTTTCGCCGTCCGCGCCTTCCGTTTCTTCCGATTCGAGAAAAACGGAAGCGAGAAAACGATCGCGTTTCTCAGAGGCGAAACACCCGCCGCGGGTCGACGAGGTTCCGTGATGTGTTCCCTTATCTGTGTTTCCGTGAGAATCTACGAAGTAATCGGTTTCTCAATTAGGCCGGCTAAACGAGAACGGGCGCTAAACGTGACGAGAGACGTTCTCTCTCGAAGGAAGCGAAATAGCAACCCCGCATCCGGACGCCCGCGGTCCCTCTTTCATAAGGTGGACAAGAAAGGGAGAGAAGAGCAAGTAGGTTCCGCGAAGGCGCACTGCCGAGGGGGTTTTAAGTCCGACTTACACGGTATCTTTCCCGCACACTCACGCTGCCGCTCCATTTTATTCTGCGATACTATCCCCGGAGGACGTATTAAAATCGTTACAATGGAGCGGTGAACTGCATCTCGCGAAATTCCTGCTGGAAAGAAGCGCGGCGGGGTGCTCGTCGTACACGTATGTGATTGTACGCTTCTCTCCTATTGTACGTTATATATAGATCCGCGATAAGAAGCTTGTCGATACACGAGGACGATACAACCTCTCTCGTCGATTACGTTCGTCGATGATATCAGTGAAAAAACGATTTAAAAAAAATACACATTACACAATTTTTGTATTGTCGATTATTTTTTTTTATTGTCGATAATCAGATTCGACACGGCATCTGACGGAAAGTGGAGAAATTTTTTTTTGTGCCACGCAATTGTTTAGCTATTTTAATTTTTTTTTCTTTATCATGATTGCGTTATACGGAATTAAAACTTTAATGAAGAAAAATAATTCGTGTTTCTACGAAAATGAGAATTGCACGTATCACCGCGCATGCGTTTTTCAACGTCGCCGATTCACTTCTCGCGATAACTAAACGGACAGCGGGCACCAAATTTCCGGATGACAATCCCTCCAGTTGCGGCGCTATTTGTGATCCAAGTCGAGGAATTGGAGCTTTCCGTTTCGAAGCGCCGCCGCCCCGGGCATTGTCATTTCCGATTCTGATGACAACCGAAGACAAAGACGACGCCTCTCTCCCAAAGAGCATATTTGTGTACGTATGTGCGCGCGAAATTTTTGTGCACACGGGCTTGTTTGTTGTGGAGAATCATTCGCACGACGCGAGCACGCGCTCGAGAGTTTGTACGAGGCATTTGTAAATGAAAAGAGCACGGCGAAACGTCACAAACGGCCTCCTGCCGTCTGATATTAAAATTGTATTTTCTGCGTTGCATTTTTCGCCTCGTAATATTGCACCAACTGAAGAAGAAGATGCTATCGGTATGCATCTTGTACCTTCTCGCAGTCTCTCTTCCCGACAATCACTATGGTGTGCCACGCCGATCGCCATAACGCTCGGCGACTTCTCATAGTCTCTCCCCTTTCCTTCTTCTCCTCTCTCGCTCGCTTCCACCTCCGTGGAAGACGGCGAGGCTCTCGCGTGCCGGAAATTGAAAGTCCGCGACGTGACATCCGGGAAGGGTAGGTCTTTCCGCGATCTCCACAGAAACTTCATATTAACGAATCGGGGGCGAAAAGGAGCGATTCCTCGTACAGACACACTCTCTCCCTTTGCTTATCTTTTTTCTCTCTCCTTCTTCTTCTTCTTTTCTTTTTTTTTTCTATCACCACGCATTTTCTCCGCGACCCCGTCCTCTCCGAAGGCGACGTCGAGTTTCCCATTAAATTTTCCCTGTTCTCCTTCCCCCCATCTCTCCTTGTGTGCTCTCGTTCCTTCGCACCCCCTTGTCGATTCGTGCTATCTCGCGGCAACGATCCGCCCGTTATAATCGATTCGGCCTGATTTCGCTTAACTGCCGTCATCCAGAGTTTGGCGGCGCGTCCGAACCCCGCGAGCACGCCACCCCCGTTAGTTGTGTCAGCTATCAAACCCTCGTCGCGTTTGCCGAAACCCGCCGCGAGATGAGGGACGAAGCGCGCCGCGTTTCGTTGCGAAATTATCTCTCGGATTTTCCTCCTCCTCCTCCTCTACGTTTCTAACCATTATACGACATCGCTCAATACATCGACAGCTTGAAATAACCGAAGTCAGCAATTTCGATCCTTTTAGGCAGTAATTCTCTGCGTTATATCGCGGAAGGATGATAATCGAATCACACATTTTGAACTCTTGTAAACAAGAAGAGAGACAAAGAAAGAGAGATGGAGAGATTTAAAACACATTTTACAGAATTAATATTCTGTGTGAATGTGCTCTCAGGAGTTTAGTCTTTTATTTTATTTTATTTATTTATTTATTTTTTTTTTTCGTTATTACGACTCCGCCGGAAAGCAGAGAATTAATTATTCAACATCCGGATTCAACGTCGCGACATATTCAAAGTCAAATAATCCTGTTTAACGCTGAATGTGCGGTGCGAAAACGCAGGCGGGCACAAATTTTCGTGGCGCTCTCCGCCGGCTTGACATTAACTCCGACCGTATGCAACGGGTGTCCCGTGAGCAACGACTTACGTATGCTCTCTCTCGCTGGGGCCCCGATGTGTGCGCACCTGTGCGCCGCCGAGGGAACCACCACGACGACGACGACGACGATGCACGGGGGGGATGAGAAGGGAGCTGATTGCGTCCGGCCGAGATGATTGCTTTTCGCGTCAGCTATGCCGACGCATACAGACGCGAGCGCAAACACGGACACGCGTAAACACGCGCATTCACACGCACATGGACTGGGCGCGGATGTGTATTCGCGAGCGATTACCTCGCGCCGAGCTCCCATGCGCACCATCGTAGTACACAGAGAATCCGCGAGTGAGTGAGAGAGAGAGAGAGAGAGAGAGAGAGGCAGGAACGTTTCAATATTCCGATAGTTTATTCGTCTGGATCGCCGGACACCGGTTACCGGCGGAAAATCACTTCGATTTTAGTTAGCACACCGCGCTGTTACGCGCGCGAAATAACGAACGTCGAAACAGCCACGCGGCGCGACTACGCGGTCACGTTACACGTCATCGTGACTTTTTCTCTTTCGAAAACTAAAAATTTCTCTGTCTCCGCGAGTAAAAACGACGGAATTACCGATAACGCGCGCGTATTTGTTCCTACGTGATGTTCACTTGATTCACTCGTGGGAATCCGCAGTTCGCGCGCGAGTAAAACGCAAGCTCGTTATTTTTCTTGCCGTGATTCTCAAGAAAAATATATTAAGAAAATTGCCAATTCTCCGTTCGGAGAATTTCCGCAGCTTTATTACGGTATAAATACTTCCGACTTCGTTTTTAATGACGATTCGCCGGAATATCAAAGCTTCTTTCTCAAAATTCCGACAATTTTCCCGACAACTTTCCTCTCCTCTCTCTCTCGTCAATTTTGTCGAGTCGCGACAACTGCGGGATTCATCCACGGCAGCTGACACGCGCGCCGCGTCAAACGAGCTTCGCTGTACAAGCCGTGGAAGACAATCGCGACCGAGTTCGTCGCGGGCGAAGATGCTGCATATTCCGACGCTGCTAGAAATTGATCCTAATCCGTAATCCGGTCTGTTCAGTCTCGCTCCCGTCTGCCGGCTCTCCCAAGATACTTAGCGTCGGGTAAGATCGCGACAGGGGTAGAGCGATAAAGGGAGCCGGAGAACCGACGGGAAGAAGAGCAACGATGCGGAGGGAAGAAAGGAGAGGGGTGTGAGCCTCTCGAGCGGAGGAGAAGCGGAAAGAGGTTGCGTTTCTCCAATGAGAGGCACTTATATTCGGAAGAGCAGCCGGCGCGTGATGTCCCGTGCATTATGCATGATACGACGGTGCTTAATGTTCGTCCGAATCCGTCCCTCCCCCGTTTTACCGTCGTCTTTTCCGTCGAGCTATACAAGGAATTTCGTCGTGGACTTTCCCCCGCGCGCCGTAACCGCGAAAATGCTAATTGAAGCGTTACCGCAATTACTCCGGAGATTCTCTCGAAAATCTGTTATTAACTTTCCCTTCGCAAAGTTTGCCGCGCCTACGGGATTTTAATTGCGGAACTCGGGATTTTCATGGACGAGATCGGTTTTTCGCTTGATAACGTTTTTTCGACAAGAAAACGCTTCTTCGGAAATCTGCGCGTTCTTAAACGCGTCGCGATCGCCGGCGATTACCGCTTGCACAGCCAGGCTGACAAATGCGATTCTTTTCTACTTAATTCCGAGAGAACGTGAATATTTCATAAGTCTCGACAAAAAAATATCGTGCATTTATGCGCATGCATTTCGTGCGCACGGAATATTTGGCATTTTTTTTCATATTAAATACTGTATTAACAACTATACAAAAAAAAAAAAAAAAAAATATTCAAGTTTCATCGCGATTGCAATTGTAAGTGCCCGTCCGTCCTATCGAAATTCCTTCGGAAAAGAACGGAACGTTCGCTATTTGCGTGAAATTGTCGTGCGAAGCTGTCAGCGCGAAATATACAGGACGGTAGCAGTTTCCTATACGCTCCGCGGGAAATATCGCGGATCGCCATTGCGAGGATCTATGCTGGTACCATATATTTTTATCTTGAACGCAAATCGCCGGTTGTCATGGAAATCTACCGCTGCCAGAATATCGATATCAATGCGCGTCAACTGGACGCCCGACGAAGTAGAATGACTCATCGTGTATACTCGCTTAACTCGCCAATCTACAATCTTCGCTTTTTTTTTTTATCAGCGAATATATTTAAAACTCGTCGGGCACGAACAACTGGCTTATTTCGCGCCGCGTTGTACATTGTTTTTTTTTTGCAAGCACATTTTTTAAACAATCGCAGTAACTTTTAATTTATCTCCAAAAGAGTTTTTTTTATCGACTCGCGCGATAATTTATGAAGGTGTGCTCGAGGAATTCGACTTGGTTTCCTTTCAATTTTAATTTTTTTTTTTTTTTCGTTTTTTTAACCGCACTTAAAAGTCACAAGACAGCCATTTCGCAGCTCGATACATGGCAAATGAAATGTCCGACATGCCGCGTTCTCTCGTCGGACTTGTAAAATTCCAGGATGTTCGAAATGGCGAGTAAGTTACACGACGGGCCGCGTACGAAACGAACAAATTAATTATTCATGCACGCCCGACGTCCGAACGCCGACGCTCTCCGCGCCCGGACGCCGCCCGTCGTCGTCGTCATTTCGCAGCGGCGGTGCGCGAATCCGGCGCACCGTTGTTTAGCATGACTATGGCAGCACGGGTATAACCTGTGGGCTGTACCCGTACATATAAGGAGAACACATTTGCAGCGCGCGCAAATCCGCGCCGCACCACACCCTTTGTAACGGCCGTGTCGGCGGACGCGCGCGTAATGGCTGTAATTAATGCGACACGCGTCCAAATCGAAACACTCCGCGCCGACGTGCCGTGACGTCTCTTTTGGAAACTCACGCGGATCCTGCTCTCTTTCTGCGTTTACCGAAACGTCAGACGAACAACTTTCCAAAACGCTTTGTAATTTCTTGACGATTTTGTTACTTTTTATTAATATGAAAATATTGTTTATTTACATTGTTTTTTTTTTTATATCGGTATCAAACGCAATGAGAAAATCCTCAAAAAGTCTCTAAAACATATTTCGGGTTTTAAACAGTTCTTTAAAAAATTTTGTTAGACCGAATAATAATTCCATAAAATGCGATTTTATCTCGCGTATAAAGAAACTGTTACAAAGTGAGCGAGTACCATTTTACTCATAATTGCGTACATGTTTAGACACGATCAGCGATCTCGCGTTCCTCATTTCGTCGCAGATTAAAACCACGCCGGGGCTATCGCGAGATTAAGCGTACGCAGGCGTCCCGAGCTAAACTTTACGAGAATCGCGCTGTGGATCAGGCAGCAGGGGGACGTGCGCGAGAGGAGTTTCCCAGAGCAGAGCGAAAGTTTCGACGTTAAATGTTTTTTTAACTCGTATTACTTACTACAGCGAACTCGCCCGCGCGCCCAGTGTAGTACACGTTAAAAGCGGAGAAAGGTAATAAAGTCAACTTATAAATATTAAAGTTCCCGTCGCTTCTTTCTGCCGTTTCTTTCGAATACTTAATGTCCGATTTTTTTTTTTTTTTTTTTTTTTTTTTTACGAACATAACAAATGCCTGAATATATTTTCACACATACCTCGTCTTTTAGACAATTTCTTTGGCGGCGAGGGATGCGCGATAAATCTTCTCTCCATGTCTAGTTGAAAGAAAAAGAAATAAATTTGAATTTTCTGCATAAATATTTTATTTTCATTAAACATACTTCGATTTTTTTTTAAGCAAATGTGATATATGAAGTTACGAGTACTTCAATCCTACTATTTGTCTCCATTTGAACGTACGAGTTTTTCTCTTTATGTCCGCCAAGTAGACACGAGACCGCCTTCTCGTGAAAGATCGATACGACGAATCGGCCCCACGGCAAACTGATTCGACAGAATTAATAAGACCCTAGCCGTCCCGAAGATGGTGCAGATTTCTCGCGTACGAAGCGAACCTCGGACGAGCCCTTACACCTCGCGCAATCCTCATCGATCATCCTCGCCGCGCGGAAGTCGGAGTCGGCAGAAACGAAACTCAGCCAGTTCGGCGATGGCCGAACCCACGCAACGCAATACAACCGGACGCATTTTAATAGCGTGTAACCCTATCCGTGTCGGCGGGAGGGTTGCATTTTGCTCCGACGCCGGTTTCTTCTTCATGGCGCTTCCTCGTCCGTGTCGAGTCACGTTTTTATTTATTTCGCCTCCGCGATCGGGACAATCGATACCGAAATGCTAATTCGACCGCGTTGGCCGTGTTCCATGAAAATGTCTTGTAGCCGCGCGTTTATCGCGCTGCAGTTAAGTCATTCCAGCTCGTATTCCGACTTTTCTTTAATCATCTCGCCGTCTAACGCGTCTTTTTTTTTGTTTTTAGTTTTTTGGACGGTGACTGTTTCAGGTCGCAACTTTCGTGCGCGGGATTATCGAAATGAGAATCGGAAATCTGCATACGTTTTTACGTAAGAGACTCGTTCGCGCGCTTTTTTTTGTTTTTTTGTTTTTTTTTGTTATGTATATGCAAAACAGCTGCACGTTCATTCGTTAGCAGAATTCCGATATCGTTGGTGTGTTGTTCCGATATTATTGACGTTACTCTTTTGCAGAGAATTTTCATCAATAGATTTTATACCGAAATTATATATGTATTCACGCGTGTCACACTGTATAACGTGTATATGAGGGACACGGATTTTCTCACCGCGACGTGAAAACTTTGCTCAACACACTTTAAGTGTCAGCTGTGTATTTGTAAAACATCTAAACGCCATTTATAACATACATATCAGTTTTCTCTCGAAATATCGGTGTTGCGTTCTTTACATTTTCCCGATCGTGCTATTGCGATTCGCTGACCGTAAATCGTACCGCTAACTCGCGTCAGAGATCCTACTTCTTTCACTCGGGTGAGAAAGCCGCTCCGCGCGCGAGGAAGCCGCTTGATCTTGAACGTTCCACCACGGCATCCCGATGTGATTCCGATATTCGGGTAAACAATGGCAAGCCTAGCGTTAGACCGCTGAGTACGACTTCCATCCGTATCTCTCGAGCGGAGAAAGAGAGGAGGAAGAGGAGGAGAAGGATAGACGCGCTCGAGAGAAGAGGAATCGGAACACAAGGGCGTTAGCAGCAGGAGACTCGGAAGACTCCTTATCCCTCTTATCCTCGCGCTCGCACTGTTTCCATTCCGCGAGGGAGGGAATGGGATAGCAGGGATTACTTAACTGGGGGGGGGAAGAGAGAGGAGAATTCATCCGAGCGAAAAGAAGAGAGCCCGGTTTTCGCGCACTGAGGACTGATCGATTAATAGACTAAAACTTCGTCGAGAGGGACGCGATACGAGAGTCATCGCGTGTGTGAGCAAAAATAATAGCGAGATCTTTCGTCTCGGCGATTCGAAAATAAATATTCTACTCTTCTACTATTTATTTAGTTTTCTCACAAAAAAAAAGATGCTGAAAGCTTGCGTTCTAACCGGCGATAAACAGCGATATGTTAAATTAACTAAATTTAATTTTAACCATCATCGGACACATCGTTCGTAGTCACGTTGGATTGGATCGAATGTGCGTCGTAAATTAACAACGAACGTGAGACTCGCGACGACGCAAACAATATCGCCAATAATAATATATGTAATAAACCGATTAAATGTCTTCTGAACTTTTAATTTTCGAGAGTTCGCAATTATTGTAGCGCAGCGACGCAAAACACGTTGCTCGCGCGGATGGAAATATCCCGCGCGAATTTTCGATACGGTCGAACGATACACCGGGAGAAATGTTTCGAGTGGCGGGGAAGAAACGTAGACGGAGCATGTCAAAGAGTTATTGGTAATTGCGCGCCGGCCTTCTCGGACCATTGCTCTTGATAGCTTCATACTTTACAGAATCGAATGGGAGACCGCGTTTGTGTGTGTCTAGCTTCTCTTATGTACTGCTCTACTAAAATCTTGGCCCCGGACAATAGATAATAGAAGGAATACCGTTCTCGGCTGGGACGCGGAGAAGGATCGTCTGCCACGATATTTAGGTAGCTATGTAGCCGACCGCATCCTTATCCTCTTTTCCTCTTTCTTTCTCTCTCGCCTATTATTTATAAATTACTATCGAATCCCCGAGAACCGCTTCTTCGGATCATCGGCATGAGAGAACGACGAGAAAACCTCCGGACGCGAAATCTCTCTCTCTCTCTCTCTTACAATAACACGAAAATTTTAAACAGTGGCTCTTTTCATCCGATATTTATTATTGCGCGGAAATTAATTCGACGACGCGTCGCAATTGCGCGCGAGAAAATTTATTCCCAGAGATTATATATCTCGTTTCTTTATTTGACCATCAGAATAACGCGCGGATTTATTCTTTTTTTTCCTCGCCCGCCTATCTTATTATAACGATTGTCGCAGTTCTCATATTCGCATTGTGTTCATCCCTCACTTACTCGGCGACGCAATTAGACACAGCGGCGAAATATGGCGTCCCATCTCGTCGGGTGAGCCCGCGGTGCAATTGTCGGGGTGAGATGGAATTTTTCCCGGCGGCCGGACAAGAGAGGCAAGGAAGATGGCAGCAGGCCGTTTCTCTCTCTCTCTCTCTCTTCCTTTCTTCGCTCTATAGCTGGAATCTCACGGGCGACTGCGCGCGCGAATACAGTAAATAATTAGTGAGCCGAGCTGGTTTCAAGTCGGCAGTTAAGCAGGTCGGTAGGTTATGCTATCTAGCAACTCTAAGCGACGGGACAGGAAGACGGGATAGCAAGAGCGTATACGGGAGGGAAACGGGAGAGAGGGAGAAACCACGTCTACCCCGCGCGCTCTCCCCACTAAGTAGATGCTTGTCAGCGGAAACTTAATTAAATATCCAAAGTGGATGCCGGAATTACTACAATTAGTATGACGGCTCTCCTAACCCGTCCCTTATTACCCGGCTAGTCCCGTCCGACCCGTTCGCGAGTATTACTACTTAATGTCTAATAAACGTCGTCGTCTCGACGAGCCGTATATTATTTTTTTTCTTTTTCCTCACTCTCTACCTCTCTCACGTTCGCTCTTCTTGTCTCTTTCTCTGTCTTATTTTTCTTTGTCTCTCCGAGAGTCGCGACAACGAGTCGGAATTTCGGTAAAATTCGCGGAGAATGAGCGGGCAGTGAAACTTGGCTAATAGTCGTCATCGCAGCCATTGTCGGCTTTCATGGCCGCCAATATCCCGCCGATAACTGCTCGTTTAACAAGTAGTTGGAAAAAGGAACCGACGCAGGAGGAGAAAGACAGGGATCGGATATTCAGGAAACGTTAAACTGTCCGGCAAACTGCAGCCGAAGAAAAATGTTACCTAATTGAATCGGTTCTGATTTCAGAAGCGCGTTAAAATAAAAAGATATTACTTTTGAAAAAAAAGCGAGAGAAAGATAAAAAAGATAAAGAAAGAGAGAAAAGAGAGGAGAGAGAAACAGAGAGAGAAAGAGAGAGAGAGAGAGAGAGAGAGAGAGAAAGAGAGAGAGAGAGAGAGAGAGAGACAGAGAGAGATAAATAGATAGATAGAAAAGAGACGAGAACAAAGCGCGATTGCGTTCCCTTTTACAATTACATTACATTTATGTGTAATGACGTATTGTAAAATTAAAATTACAATTTGTGCAATACTGTCTCTCTGTAATTGAATAATGATTGGCCGAATAAATGTATCTGTGGGAAAATCGAGTTTATCGAAATAAATTTATAAAGCGCGACGGGATATACTCAATATATAAATATTCATATTAATTCGCGTTTAATCCAAATCATCTACAGAAATCCATTTCGAGCTTCAATACGGAAAATAATCATTAGTATCACTTAGTGGTAAATAAAGACACACGTTGTCGTTATTATTACAATCCGCTGACTTGCAATATCAGCGATTTCATAAAGATGCAACATTGGAATTGATGTGTCGTTTCGAAATATCTTATATTACGACGTTAATGTTACCACAAAGCTGCGCGACTGAAAATAATTATCTTCCAAAAGAACCAGAGCTTTTATCTTGTTCGAGATTTTTTCCCGCCGATTTAATTGCGGGAAAAGAGACAGAGAGAATTGCCGGCGAGTGGAAGAAAAGAGAGACGGAAGGAGTTCGTCTAGAACTCGTTTATTAGAAATCGACGAACAAACGGCGTGCGGCGAAACGCTCTCGGCGAATTTCTATTGACGAATGAGCAAAATTACATTCCCCGGCCGTCAGTATATTGCGCGCGCGCACGCGCGCTAATCGATCAGTGATATCAGGCGGAAAAAATTCGCTCTTTTTAATTTAAATATACTTACGTATGTCAGCCGAGGTACATATTTCCGCGCGAGCGGAACCAACTTTCTCATTCATTTGGCCGGCGCGCTTGGTCGGATAAAAAGTGTTCGGCCATTTGGCACGTTCGCTGACCGATAAATCTTGCTCAAAACGTCAATGTAATTCAGATTAGATTTCCTCAACCCCCACATGTCGAATGGACGACCCGTTAGAGTTAATTCCTGCAGCCGCTCGGAATCACATCCTCGCGTCTATTGCTCCGGTGCGTACAATATTGTTGAAAACCGCAATAAATTTTTACATGCAATTTATTGAGCGATTTATTGAGAAAAGTGTGCGGAAATAAAATAGAAATGAATGAATAATAATTTTTGATAAAATGGGAGAGAGGAAAACAAATAAACAATAAACAAATAACAACAAGACGGAAAAATCGAGACAATCGCGAATGACGAGAATAGCAAGAAAAAAAAGATGATACGCGATGGGGTGTACACTACCGAGTATCTATTTGGCGACGGAGAAGGTGGATGAGAGAAACGGTTTACAACAGAATATTGTCCCGTGTAATCCGCTCTCCAATATTTCATCAAGTTTCTTATTCCCTTTTTTTCTCTCTCCGTCGCCTCCTTCGAAACCGACGCGAACGCAGCACCCTCTTCGTCTTACCGCACACAAAATGTGCAAGGCTATTTTTCTCCTCTTCTCTATTATATACAGCGGAAATAATTCTGAAAGATACAATCCGATTACTAACTCAGTGTTAATAAAATGGTTAATACGGTATATGTCTGGGAGACTTGCTTTGCAATAATCATGGTGGGTAATTGTTGTGGTTTTCGAATCTTTACAAAACAAAACCGTTATTATCTCAAAATATATCCTCAAGAGAAAATATCGCCGAAGAAATATGTCGCGCTAACTCTTCAGCGAAGAACTTCTTTACTTCTTCGTAAATTTTAATCGAGTTTTTCTTTTTTTTTTTTTTTTTTTGTCTTCTATCAATACTTAAAATGTAGCGACAATAAAAAAAAACCACTCTCTGACATACAGACGAAAGAAAACGCTCTTGGAGCGTGACGGTGTTTTTATTACTTCCGTCTCTCCGGAATATATGCGGTCTCCGCGAAGGGGAATTAAAAAATTTAGCACAATCCGCACGCCGCGAGCTATCGCACGGGAAGTCAAGCACCCGCCGCCGTTTACTTTCAAAGAGAACGCCGAGAAGTATGAGAACTGACGGGAGAGAAAAATACGTCCTGTAATTCCGGTATTTTCGCGAGAGACGCGCGAGAGTGGCTTAAACATTCTGCAAAACATTCTCGCGAGAGATGGCGGTGACGGAGCAACACGCACGCTGCCGCGCGCAAAGCGCACACCAATCCTATTCTGTCCCTCGCGTACCTCGCCGGTCACTGTAAACGAGCGGCCATGCTGCAATCGAGTGCGATATACACACGGCGAAACTGAATTTCGAAAAACCTCGCGCACTCGGCGGACGAGAGCTAATTGTGTCAACGCGCGCGTTCATGTTTTTCGTGCGGAGCGTCGCGCGTGTTCTGTAACAAGATTCGACTAATTAATGAAGGATTGCGACGTAATTGCCTATTAGCCGATGTCGAATTGGCGCTTTAAATTAAACGTCACGACGAAAAAACGATAAATCGATTGGACACACGTCCGCAACAGTCAGACGAGTAAGAATTACGTTGTACTAAGATTTCTATTATTGTCGTCTCGGCGCGTGCGATTTTACCGCTGAGCTAAACTGTCCCGGACACGCACCAATAACCGGACATTTGTTAAGGAAATATAAATTTTGTTAGATGTGTAAATATTAAATTTAACGCAATTCCCAATATTTTGAGTGTTTTTTGAGATGTTTTTAAATAGCGGTTCTTAACTATGTATAAATATTTTATAATTATTATAATTATTATTTCTTTAATAAATAGCCAGTGGTCCGGTCATTGGGACATTTGCCTTATTCGTCACTCGAAATACGCGGTTTATTTTTGTATTTATATAAAACGCGGTTTCTTAATTTTTTTTTTTTTTTATAAGACGTGTTAAAAATTTATATGGCAGCAGTAAAAATATAAAATAGACGGGAAAAAGTAGCGTGTAATCGCCGAGATGGTGGCGTTGGAGATATTGTCATAGTTTCCGTGTGTTAGAGTGATCTACCGTTACAACGTCCGGCTCGCGACCAGATATTAAACGTCGCTATTAGTCGAGGTAATGAATTTTAAGGGAGATGAGCGGCTGTGCAGCCACTCTCTCTCTCTTTCTCTTCCTCTCTCGCTTTCTCTCTCTCTCTCTCTCTATCTCTCTTGTTCCTTCTCCCACGCACTCCGGATACTCGACGTAAAGGATTGCCCCCGCGAAATTATTTCCTTTATAAATCAGAGGCCATACATTTCGGCGTCATCCCACCTTATCCCGCCCCGTGCAGGCGTCCCTTTCCCCTCCGTTCTCTCGCGACGTTTCCATGCACTGCGCCGAGAAGTGCGAGAGAAATAATTCAGGTTTATTAACGATATTGTCGTCGGGGTGCGAGATTTTTCATTACGCTCGCGAGACAATCGGGAGTTAATCAAAATCGCTTC
>QVOB01001752.1:0-21191 GCA_014839585.1 Pseudomyrmex concolor | reverse complement strand
ATAAAAGAACTTTATAAATTTTTGGTGTATCTGTTTTACTAATTGATTCTCGAATTTGTGTTTCCCAGGCGACCGGCTAGGTTTTCCTCATACCGAACTGCCGGTGATGAACGGCGCGATGAACGGCGCCGGCTACGGACACTCGAGCATTCCGACGATATGCCAGCCCAACGGCGGCCACTCGGACCACGGCTCGAGTTCGGGCGTGAGCTCGTTCGGCGATCCGGAACGCCCGCTGCTGCGACCGGCGATCGTGGCCCCGCCGACGATCGTGAGCGACGACAGCAATCACAGCACTCACTCGCACAGCACGCCTCCCGCAACCGGTGCTTCTTCCTGTCGGGATCGACCAACTAATTACAAGTTCAAGAGTTCCATCAAGCAAAGGTTTTCGGCCGAGCGGGTCAAGTCGTGCTCGCCGCCGGTGTCGAACGGTTCGTTGGACAAACCGTCATCGTTGTCGTCGTCGTCTTCGTCGTCGTCGTCGTCGCACGGAGTTCCGATCTTCGCGCTCCACGACGCCGGTTCGTTCTACGTGCCGCTGACGGTCGAGGCGTCTCTGATCAGACCGCATCTGAGCTTTATTCCGGACACCGGGCCCGACACCGTTCTCCATCCGGTCACGATATCGGTCAACTTCAATCATTCGACACCGCCCGCGTGGTCGCAGCATCACAGTCCCACTCACCAGCATCAGACATAAAACAGACGCAGCAGACGCGAAACCAATGGTTCGTCATTCGGTTGCTCGTGTCCATCGTAGACGAGGAAGGAATGCGCTCTCTGATCGGTTACGAGAATCCGATCGGTCTCTATGCTACACACTGATCTCTGACGGATCATCGCTCTGATATCTGATGGCGATCATTTGCGAAAGACGTGTCGCGATGGAGTCGCGAGGCCGTGGCTTGCAAGAGAGAGAGAGAGAGAAAGAGAGAGAACCGTGAAACAGAGTTTCGTGATTTCTCTATTTTTATTAGTCGCAATACGCGTTGTGATCGGAACGAAGATCTACGTATACGGTACAATTCATTGGCATAATTAGAATCATCGTAATTTTAGTCCGCTAAAAACATCTGTCTTTACGATAAATCTCGAGAGAGCATTGTAGATCTTCGCGATATAAGTCAACACATTTGCGGAGACAGTTGAACAATATTGCATCGTGTATGGGTCGCTTGTTTGATTGTACGTTGCGTGAAGGGAGGAGGAAATGCCGAAGTCGAAAATGTTGTACATTTACCTAGGCTGTGGGTTGTTTTAGCATTTACGAAGTTTGAAAGAGGGAAAGAAAAAGAGTGAGAGAGAGTGAGTAAGTGAGTGAGAGAGAGAGAGAGAAAAAGCGCGTCAAGGATTGTATATAGGTAGAGTATTAAGAATAGAAAACTTCAGGTCGTTCTGGCTTCGGTGTATGAGTGTGCATGTATATGTGTCTTTCTTTATTGTCAATCTGTATAATTCACATGTACGTTCTCCTCCTACTTCCTCTTCTGTGAACGGACTTCTCGTCCATTTCTCTTCGCTCTCCGTTTGTTCCTCTTCTTCTCAACGTTTGTTTTCCGTTTTTTTCCCCTTTTTTTTTTTTTTTTTTTTTTTTTTTTTTTTTTTTTAAGTCAAGACTCAGTACGGAGAAGTGTGGCGAGTATTTACCACGCAAAATGTGAATAATAATCGATATATTAAGTATTTTTCGTCAATAGAGAGAAAAGCACGCGCCTCAGAGTGGAGAAAAAGGAATCTGGAAACAAATCTGTTCGCGCGAAAATAATTTATTTTCGCTTGATTGAACGCAAACAAACTCACGACAATAGAGAAACGTTCTTTCGATCGGATGAGTAAATATTTTTCTCACGCAAAGAGAAGCAACGATTTTGTTTCAAGATTCCGACTAATTGATTCATATTCTACGTAACGTATGTACAAAACGTTTTTTTTTTTTCGTATTGAGAGGAGAGCAAGTTAGCGTAAAAGTGCCTACATTGTATCGAAATCAGGAATTCCACTTATGTGATTTGATATATGTACGAGATGAGATGTTTCGTTTTTTTCTTTTTTCTTTCCGCGAAAATGATGATACCCCGTGTCACGATTATAACACACGAGAGGATTGAGTCTGCTCGACGCCCTGCCATGGAAGAAACGGGCCTCAGCAACTAAAGACTGACCAAAACCTGCATTACACTAAAAACAAAACAAAACAAAAAAAAAAATTCTTGTAAGATCACTGCATTATATTTGTACATACCACGTCTAGTTGTAACTTTAACCAACATGAAAGAATTTTTTTGCGGAGAATAAATTATATTTACCATAAGATACCGTCTCTTGCGACACGAAGTTTTACGTACAATTTGTCCTCTTTCGCCTACTTTATTTTTTTTATCTCTCCTCTCATTTTTCCTTCGTTATCCTTCGAAGCGCGATAGAAAGAAAAGCAAGTATTGTTTCTTCAAACATTTACGCAGCTTTTCTTCTTCTTAATCCTTTATTGCGAGAGAAAATTGAAGAGGAAGAAAATAACAAGAGACAAGAGAGATGCAATTAAAGAATTTTTTTTTATTACATCAACATAATACTGGCTAAGGGTCAAAACAATATCATAGAACGCGTCTATGGCCAGCGGGAGGGAGAGCGCCGAGATTTTTGATGTGAGCGATTCGCGACTCGGATGTCTCGTCCTCTTCAAGATGATTTTTTATATGTTCTCCATCCATCTTCGCAAGGGAGAGAGAGAGAGAGAGAAAGAGAGAGAGAGAGAGAGAGGGGAGTAAACGACGACGCGCGACGGAGAGGGAGAGTTATATAGTCTAATGATCTCTCTAACTACAGATATATCTTATAAGTAAAATAAAACTATAATCGCACAGCGCGAGGCAACAAATCAAGTCTCGGAACAAATCAGCCTTAACGAACTCTTCGAAAAGAAGTGATCGAGAAAGAAGTCTTGCTGGGACGGCAAGCCAGCGGCGGTCGCCTCGGCGTCGCCGGTCGCCCGGTGAGCGCATGTGAAAATATCTTGCTGCTCCCGCGACAGGATATCCGACGCGGCCGCTGCGCCTCGCTCGCTCTATCTTCTCTCGCGAGCGAGAAGAAAATCCCGAGCGCGGGACTGTCTTCGCGACACTCCGTGGTTGTTGTTACTGATGCACGTGTGTTGTATCAATTGAAAAACCTAACTACACAGAGTCCAAGGGAACTGAGTACCTGGTAAGATCGGACACATATCGTCAATATCGATTAATAATGATAAACGCGGTAGAACGCGGAAGGCGAACGCTCCTCCTAGCATATGTGAGGCGTGCGAGGGGCGTGAGTGAACTGAATGTGCAGATTCGGATAGATGCGCGGATTCAACACTACCGGGTAATGTAACGGGGGTAAGCACAACATCTTATGACTTTTGGTATTAGTATTTGACGAGTATGAGTCGAGCGGAGCGACCGCCGTTGTCGCCGTCGTCGTCGTCGCGTCAACGGCGGCGGCGACACTATGCGTCCTGACTGTGGATCCCTGCGCGATGGTCACGCATGCCGCCACAGGGCACCAGCCGGCGGACTGCGAGCTTCCGAGGAAGCTTGATGGTTACTTTTTCTTCTGGGCTTTCTCCGCGGCCTTTGTTACCTTGCCCTGGGTATCTTTGAAAGTGACGCTCTGCGGGAGAGAAACATTTACACAGTTTATAGCACGATGTAATATTTTTACCTTGAGTATGATGTAACGTTACAATCGAACTTGAACAATTGCCAATTGCAAGTTTGAAATAAACAGAACGTGGAGAGAACTTTGATGTCTTGCCATTTATGAAGCGTCGTAATAAACTTGAAATCTTTTTTTTTTTTTTTTTTAAGAATTTCTTTAAATAGAAAGTCGTGTGTTTAAAGACTTTAAGTTAATATGTTTAAAAGAGTGCAAGTTCACTTTCAAGTTTTCCGAGATAAAAATTACCTTGATAACACCCACGGCGACGGTCTGACGCATGTCGCGAACAGCGAAGCGGCCCAGGGGCGGGAATTCCTGGAAAGCCTCGACGCACATCGGCTTGGTTGGTTGTAGCATCACGATGGCGGCGTCTCCGCTCTTGATGCTCTTCGGATTTTCCTCGGTGGTCTTGCCAGTACGACGGTCGCACTTCTCCTTGATCTCAGCAAACTTGCAGGCGATGTGGGCGGTATGGCAATCGAGTACCGGCGTGTAGCCGTTGCTAATCTGCCCTGGATGATTCAACACGATCACCTGGGCAGTAAAATCGGCGGCGCCGCGCGGCGGCTGATTCTTGGAATCGCCGGCTACGTAGCCGCGTCTCAGCTCCTTCACGGAGATGTTCTTCACGTTGAAGCCGACGTTGTCGCCAGGCAGCGCCTCCGTCAGCGCCTCGTGATGCATCTCGACGGATTTCACCTCAGTGGTGAGAGCCGCCGGCGCGAAAGTCACCAGCATACCTTGAAATTAAAATGATTAATTTAGAGATGATGTAATAATTAATTTAGAGATCGTAAATCTTCAGCGCGAGCTATGATTTACCTGGCTTCAGGATACCGGTCTCCACGCGACCGACCGGCACCGTTCCGATACCGCCGATCTTGTAGACGTCCTGAAGCGGCAATCGCAGAGCCTTGTCGGTCGGTCTTGAGGGCGGTAAGATGGCGTCGAGCGCCTCAATGAGCGTCTTTCCATCGGCATTCCCGTCTTTGCGCTCCACTTTCCAGCCCTTGTACCAGGGCGTCTTCGGGGACGGTTCGAGCATGTTGTCGCCGTGCCAGCCGGAAATCGGCACGAAGGCGACCGAGGCGGTGTTGTAGCCGATCTTCTTGATGTACGACGACACCTCCTTCTTGATCTCCTCGAAACGGGTCTCCGAGTACGGCGGATCGGTCATGTCCATCTTGTTGACGCCGACGATCAGCTGCTTGACGCCGAGCGTGAAGGCGAGCAGAGCGTGTTCGCGCGTCTGTCCGTTCTTCGAGATTCCCGCCTCGAATTCGCCAATACCGGCGGCGACGATCAGCACCGCGCAGTCCGCTTGGCTGGTGCCGGTGATCATGTTCTTGATGAAGTCACGATGACCGGGAGCGTCGATGATGGTGACGTAATATTTAGCGGTTTCGAACTTCCACAGGGCGATGTCAATGGTGATACCGCGCTCGCGCTCCGCCTTCAGTTTGTCAAGCACCCAGGCGTACTTGAACGAGCCCTTGCCCATCTCCTGCGCCTCCTTCTCGAATTTCTCGATCGTTCGCTTGTCGATGCCGCCGCACTTGTAGATCAGGTGACCGGTCGTGGTGGACTTGCCGGAGTCCACGTGGCCGATCACCACGATGTTTATGTGGATCTTCTCCTTACCCATGATGTCGAGGCGCACTAGCTATCTGTGCTGAAAAACAAGTGTCTCTTGTTTAAGATGCAGCGGGACGAGCTATTTAACCGCACGGCAGGTGGGAAAAAGTCGTATCGATCTCGAAAGATAGTCTGATGATGCTACGTGTGTACATGTACCTCGCTATAAGATAGTGGGTATGACGCACCGTCTGTCTATAGGTCTTTGTTGCTAAATTGGTTTTACGTATTGTATAGACCGGAGAAGCAATTTTTATAACCGGTGTTCAACTTCGACGCACGCTTCGGCTACAGACGTTCTAAAACTGTCGCGCTTTGTTGTTTAAATAATCGTTATATATAAGTGTATACACACACGATAACCAACAGATGCTTCTTCTTGTCAATTTTTTGTTCAGAATTTTAATGAAAACGTTAAAAATATTCTGTGATTTCCGAGCGTTTAATGACGATAATTGTTTATCTCTATTTAAACATGTGCAAAATAATTTTTATAATTGCTTAATTTCTAATTAAAAAAAATTACACACCAAAGTTTGTTAATGTATTTGCGAAGTATCTACGGTAGATACGTATCAAAAGTATTTATCACCTCAATATCACCGAGATCTCACGCGCAACCCGTTGATTGGTCATTAGAGAGACGATAAATATTGATGAAAGACCTTTTTGAAGCCACAAAGGGTATTGATTCGTTTCAAGGAGAGACCCACGCAGGGCTCGCGAACTCTATCTCTCTTCCTCTTTCCCTTTCTCTTCCCCCCTCTCTCTCTCTCTCTCTCTCTGCGTGCGTGTATAAATATGAGTATCGAATCGAGTGTGCGCGATTATTCAGATCGTCGAATAAGGCAATTGCGTCCGCTTGCACACGGAACGTGATTTCACAATTCGATTACATCAAACGAGCCAACTTAAAGAGATCGATCGAGGCGTTTCGATGAACTCAAATGTATCGCACGGTGCGGCCCAATCTATCCCGCGAGTCCGCCTTTCAGATCAATAAAGGGCGCGCGATGCTGCCCTACAATTCCGATCTACGTACGGGATGCGTTGCGAGGTTGCTTTGAAAGTCCGTTTTTTGAAGTGATTATAAAGAGGTAAATTAAACGAATAAATGATAGATTAAAGCCTCTAATAATATATGAAAGAAATGTTTCAACTTAGATTTGATAAGAAGTATTTGAACGAATGTCTTATTTTAGAAAACACAATTTTTCATTTTTTATATTTTATAAAAATCACATGTGTAAAATCAAACGAAGAAAATAGTTATGTAATAACGCGTCTTGAAAGTAATTTGCGTTCTCTCGAAAGCAATTTAACATTCTGCGAAATTTGTTTTCGGTGAAAATTGACAAAAAAAATATCCAAAATTTTAAAATATTGTGCAAATGTAACGTGTTTTGAAAGACGTCTATTTTCATCGACAACACAAGTCGTTTGTGTATTCAGCTGGAGTTAAATTACACGGCGAGATAGCAATCGATATTTAATTTCGTAACGCAGCAAGTAGATTGGACCGAAATTAGTCGGCCCTAAATTGGCTTACTGAAGCGTTTTCCTTTAACGCGGCCGCAAAACTTATAAAACGGAAGAATGCGCGATTTTACTCATTGACGCAAGTCACTGTTGCGTCTTTTACGTTTCAGACCACAGCTTAGAAAATGCACAATAGAAAATGTACAATATAGAAGACTAAAAAAAAAAAATCAGCAAAACTAACATTGATAAAAAAAAAAACCAAAAAAAAAAAAACAGTAAGCCTAAAGAATCGATTGGTTGCACTTCCTGGTGTCGCTCATTTTCTCGCTTTCACAACGGCTTGCAACTCGTAACGCGTATATACCGGTCTTATCTAATAATAGTCACAGCCCCACGAAGGCGGCCATTTCTCAGCGGCGATTACGCGCTTCCGAGGCATCCGTTGCGATGTGATTGCGGAGAATTTCTCATCGAGATCGCTCAAAGCGATCTTTTCTCTCTACTTTTTGTTTTCGCGCAAAAATGATCGGGACACAATTTTATTCCGACGTTCCTCCGCGCGCAAATATTTCCTTACAATTGCATCGCGATGTTACATTACAACGTACTATGTTACGACACGTCACGCAACGAGGTTAAAACCCCGATCGTCGGCGAGTTGGTACCACTTACCGATCGACTGTTGTCCGATCAATCGATC
Organism: Pseudomyrmex concolor; assembly: GCA_014839585.1. Classification (NCBI taxonomy): domain Eukaryota; kingdom Metazoa; phylum Arthropoda; class Insecta; order Hymenoptera; family Formicidae; genus Pseudomyrmex; species Pseudomyrmex concolor. Next base: position 13,675 of record QVOB01001752.1, on the reverse strand, counting down.
GCAGCAACGTAACCCGGCCCGCAGGGGAAAGACCAGCCGGGGAAGTAGCGCACTCAGAGGAAAAGCTCGATGAAGGGTCTAACGTGCACCACGTAGTAACAGCGATCAACGCCTGATCGAACGCGTAACAATCAAGTCGCGTAATGGCCGGCTTTTCTCGCCGGACTCGCGCCGCGCGCACAACGACAACGTCCCTTACCCGCGGGGAAAAACTCTCGGGGCCCGCACACGAGTTCACGAAGAGCGGACAAGTCGAGGGCGGATTCGACTGAGAGAGAAGCGGCGCGCCGGCTCAAATCGATACTCGGCTTAGCTGGCGACTGGACAGCGCGCGTGAGCGAGCTGGCTTGCGAGCGGCCACCGATCAAAGATCCGATTTTCTCATCCACGAGAGTATTTGTTTCAGAATCTAACCGATCGCGACGACAAACGTTGCGGGTAATTTATGGAGGATTTACTCACCAGGAGATTTCGAGCTTGACGAGGAGTCTTCTTCGAAAAATCACCGCAAACGTGCTTCTCCTCGTTTTGCTGCGCACGCAAGCTCGAGCGCAAAGAGAGAGAGAGAGAGAGAGAGAGAGAGAGAGAGAGAGAGAGACAACGAGGAGGGTGGACGACGGGGCGAAAGCGAACAGAGAGAGAAAGAGAGAGGGAGAGGAAGAGCCGAGGGGATGAAACGATCGCGATGCCATCTGAGTATTTTCGATGCGCTTGCGCTTGCAAGCTTCGTGCAAACATTGCGACTCTTCTTGATTGGTCCCTGACCGGCCGGCGAGCGTCTATTTTCCTCCGCGGCGAAGACAAAAGAACGACCTCGCCGGCCGACGACGACCGCGATCGCGGTGCATTCCGCTCCGATGCGCACGCTCGCGCCCCGGCTTGTTCTGAAAACATGTTTTTTCACAGTCCGGTTGATACGCGAAGAAAACGCGGACGATAATTGGATGACAGGCGATGTGTCTTGTTATTTTATTGATTTTTTTTTTATATGCACGGGGATTTGTTTAAAAGTCTATATAGGGAGACTGAAGCGTAAAAGTATAGATTCAGCGCCAGAACTTCCCAGACACAAAAAGTACGTAGCTGCGTTGGTTCATACGCATGGATCTTTGTGATCATATTAATTTAAGAAAACGTCGGTGCAGCGTTTCGAAACAGCTGACTATAATATATTGAATAAAATTTGTTAACAACATCTTATTTCCGGTCTTGTATGTGCGACACTTTATTGAAGATTCATTACTTCTATAAGACTAATTGTTTCACTCACATATTCGTAACACAAATGTATCACATATGTACTTTAATAATAATATTTGTTGCAAGTGCAATTAATTTTAATAGAAAGATTAACAGAAACAATAAGATTCAATTCAAAATCTTTGAGAAAGATGTCCGCGCGTCACGTGCTCGCTGCGGGTCATAAATAGAACCGAGCAGTCATTCGCTGAGAAGCCATCGTGAGAGAGGTCAGTGCTGCCTCTCCAGAGATCGCGAAGAAAATGAAATTCGACGTGCGCAGTAATGCAATCCAAGAGTAATTGCGTTATGTAATCGAACTTTTGTGATAGAACTTTGGCGCGCGCAAGAGAGATTGTACTTACACGTGTCTTCAGGATGGAATGCAGTAGCGATTCCGAAGAGGTCAGTGCAAAATCGTACGCAACTGCAATGCGAGCAAAACATCAAGTTACAGCATCGTATTTTTATATACTAGAAACAAAATCAACCTTATGTAACTAAATAAAGTTTCCATAATTCGACTGTGTGGTTTTGCGCTTTGCTCTTTTTTTTCCTCGATTAACGCACGTACATATTATATTTCTAACTTTATACGCATAAAATATATACACATGTTCATGTACATGTACGTTCTTTCAAATATCAACTGTTGATACGAATTCACCGTCGAGTCGCTTTGTCTTCTAAGTGTCTGACAGACGCAAAGAAAGAAGCGGACGCAAATATTGGGCTGACTATATCCAAGTCCGTACCACTGACAATGAATATTACTTTTTTGTTTTTTTATTTATATACAATATATTTTCTATTTATATATAAATATTTCGCTTTTATTTATGTACAATTGTGTTCTTCTAAAAATTTTTTGTTTAAAAGACTTCCTTGTTTAAAAATCTATCGATTCTTGAGATAAAATATGCCGCCTTGATGAATGAAAAAACAGCTTCTCTTTTCGTCATTTTAGAATTTTCGCGGATGTTGATTTCTGCGGGAAACATCTCAGAGATGATTCACTTCTCTCCCTCTTTGCAGATAATTCGGTCATAAAGATGATATATATATATGTATGTGATGCGTGCGTAAAGTAGATTTAAAAACGACGATTAGTCGCCGCGAGTGACGAACGCGGCCAAAAATAACCGACGTCGGTCCGAAATAACTGTAAGAAATATAGAAACGAAAAGAGATGCGTGTATGGAAACTCACGTGGAGATTTCCACATGCGTGCCGTACTCCGATAGAGAAGAAAAAACAACTTCTTCTCGTTATTATAGTTCGGTCCTTGACGTATTGCCTATTTTCGATCATCGGCAAATGCCGCGAACGAAAACTTCGGATTACGAAGAAGACACTACGAAATGTTTATCTCAATTTCATATATGAAACGTGTAAACACAGGATTTCGAAAAGCGCGCGATTTTAACTAAACTCGCGGATACTTTCTGGGTTTTTACACTTTTAGCGCAGCGTGCGTGTTAATTGCACACTTAAATGGACGTTCTAGGTTTTATACAGATCGATCGTTACGTCAAGGCGACCTGCTTTCTTTAAACCCTTTGTGTCGAGACCGCGAAGAGACGTATCTGCGAGAAGTATCTTACGTTATTTATCTATTTATTGTTCAATTATTATAGTCTTGAACGTGTGCAGTCTTTCTCACGTGTCTCTACTAAATTTACGACTTTGCGTCATAAACAAATTTTACGGCACAACGAGCGCAATTGAGAGAATAAACTCTCGTAGAGGGGAAGTCGTTTTTTTTTTCCCAAATTACTACAATCACTTTGAAGATTGTGAAGTCTCTCTTTGAGAATCTGTCTCGTGACAAACGTCAAACGTCGCGCACTTTGAACGGTCAAGTGAGACGCGAAAAGACGTCAAACGAGACGAGAATCGCGTCTGGCGCCCGACCAAGGTCGCACGGATGAAGAAGTTACGATCCCTCTTTATGTGTATGAGGTGACCCTATCTATATCTTGTCTCGTGAAACGGAGTTTCACGACACGGGGAACGCTGGTGTCCCATAAACACTTTCAAAGCGTCATAAAAACAAAATATTCGTTTGATATATTTAGTTCCTTTATTTTTATTCCGACGGACACGCAATTAAACAAGTTTTTTTTCAATAAACCTTCGGTTTGCTCTCTCGTTAAGAAGAATTTGCGTCGTGACGAGATCCGACTCGGCATTGCCTTCGATTTAAAAGCAGGTGGCGCGTGTCCAGATGAACGAAACGATCCGTCGGCTGTGACTAACGCGAGACACGACTGCCAAATTCCTCGCGATTGTGACGGAAGAAAAGATTTTGAGTAACGACGCCTACGTGTCGTTGACACCGATCGGTGGCGCGTGCGTTTAAGTTATTGACGCACGTGCGAACGTTTCGCTCGCAAGCGTCAATTTCAATGTGCACCGTTAACAGTTTTCTTAAATTAAGTTCGTCGAATGTTTTAATTATTTTATGGACCGCGTGCAAGATCGCGACACGCTTCGTTAATTTCGAGCGTCGCCACGTCGGATGTGTGTAATTCAAGGAAATAGCTTGGTGTCATTCGGGACGATTTTACGACTTTAATTTGGCTTCCGTTGCGTATTTAAATTCGTCGCGGAAAAAAAAACAAGATAGAGATTCGCTTAATTAATTCGGCGCGGCGCGCCAAAAATCGAGAAGTCGCGCGTTTGATCGATCGAAGAGAAACATATCGCGTTTTTTTTCGCGTGAAAGCCGCGATCGCTTCTTGTCCGAGTTTAGATGCTATTAATCATCAGTCTGCGGTTTTTCACGAGGAAACAAGTTCTTGAAGCGTTACTTTTAATACAGAAGAACGAACTTCCCTTTCCCTTTCCCCACAGATTCAAAAATTTCTCTTAAGAAACATTTTGCAGAAGGAAAGATTCTTTTGCAGTTTATTTTTTTACGTGTTTATGAAGATACGTGTGGCCGATCCCGTTAAATTCGTGTTCCGGTATATTCGCCGTGCCGGACAAAATCTGCGTGCACAGTTTATTCATAGCATACCACGCGCGCACCAGTGTGCGATCCTTGATGTCGTGCGTTGTCTTAGGTTAAAGCTGGTCTCATTATATTCCGGCGCGGTATTCGTCACTCGTCGACGGATTTTACTTTACCGCTTTTTTCACACCGAGAGGAAAACGAAAAGAATTCGCGAGGAGGAGGTTGTTGACGCGCGAAGGGTCAATGGCAGAATAATTTATAAGATTCCTCTCACGCACATGCGGCGATCGTTGCACGGCTAATTTTATTTTAAATATAACGCGTAGTTTTCTTTTACATGTAACTGTCTCTGAAGATTGCTGAAGAATTTTCTGTTCCTACGCGACAAATAAAGAGAATTGTTAAAAATCTTTGTTTTATTTTTCAGATAACATAAAGATGTTTTATATTTAATGTGTGCAGAAAAAAAAGAAGGTTGGAAATTTTATGAATCACGTTTCATTAGAAAATAAAATTTATACAGTTTGTTTATTTGACTATTCCGTATTCTCGTCACGGCAAGCGAAGTATTTAACACGCGTGCTCGTTCATTGAATTGCACCGACGCAAACACAGATCTAATTCCGTATTTCCGGTGCGCCGAGAATGCAACGTCATAAACATCAGTCTGTTGACTGCTCCATTTATGGCTGGCTCATCAGGATACGTTTTCGTTGGTCATTTCTCGCGCGGAAAGACAGCGACAAGAAACTGAATTTCACTTATTGAGCTCTTCCCGTAAAATTTATGGATTACCAATCGAATTACGACCGTAATCTTGTGAAATGTTTTTAATTGCGACGCATTGCACTATTGTGTGCGTCTTTCTGGTTTAAAGCGCCTTCGAGAGAAAGAGACGCGCCGCTCGGATCGTATATTATCACAGACTCTGTCAGTGACAAATCGTTGCCGGTCGAAAGTTAATTCGAGAAGTCAAATTTGCGCCCTGTCGCTGCGCATACATGCATGTGTTTCTTCCCCCAGGCGCGTATATTCAGATTTCCTGAATAGCCGCGTGTGACGTTACTAATCTCGCGGCTGATGCAATTTCAATCATTTATCGGGACTGTCGATTTATGAGGCTTCTAAAATTAATCTGTAAGATTACACACATATTGCAGGTACCTACACACACACTATCTCGATATAGTTTTTCGCAAATGTACGTTAGAGATTTGAAATACAGTCACTGGCGCAACTGGCGATATTGCATTTCGCATCGGAATGCTAAATTGCGCAGGAGATTCATCCTTGCCAAGAATGACAAGGTAACTAATTTCACGGCTATTAATTACGTCGTTATGAAGAAGGTAACACGCTTCAACATATCTATGGTATGAATTTCCAAGTGTATATTTCTGCTACTATAGATATATATCGCAATATCGAGAGATAAGCCACACATTTCGTGAACCGGAGATATTGATATTTAAAATTAGTCAGGAATGCGCACATCTGCAGATCTCGAATGTTTTCTTTTTTTGGTGTGTATCGCAGATTTCGTGTTAAACTTTGACGTGTCTGCTCAAAATTCCTTAGCAAGGTTACTGACGAACTAGATTCCTGACTGGATTGCGCGTTCTACCATTTTAAAAATTGCGTACTTATACTTGGACGTCGACAAACTATTTTGAAATATTGTTACAAAACAATAAAATTTAAAACACGTGTATCTGCAGAAAAATTTCTTGTATGTTTGCCAACATTAACCTTTAGGCCCGCTTTTACCAAAAGAAATTCTTACGATGAGAAAGAGTTAGTTTTTTTCTGAATATGGGGTGTAGAGCATTTTCGGCGAATATTAAACACCGGGTGTTTATCCGACAAACAAACAGGGTGAGATATTCGTGGGCGTACTTATTCTCGAGCACGGGCAGAGCATGAATGAAATTTGCCGGGCGGACTATCGAAGAGTCATCACTTCCGGAGCGCGCGCAGATTCGTCTGGCAGCCAATCCCGAAATGTCTGAGAATCGGCTCGAAAACGCGGCAATTATTTCGCGACCCGCGCCGAAATCTCGGAAGGTGGGAGTCCCTTCCGACACCCGTCGTTTCTTATAAAAAGAGACGCGCGGCGACGCGACGCCGTACTCCCGTCGACAGTTTTGAGTGAAAAACGTCCGCGCACATTTCTCTGATATATCGGAAGTGGAAATCTACCGTGTCGATTCCCAAAGATTAGAGATTTTATTACTCGATTTTACTACGAGTGAAGTATCTACCGTCAAGGGGGTAACTTCGCCGAGTTAATTGCGGCAGTATGTCTTCGCTAATGTATGTGAGTATCAACGGATTTGCTTCGTTACTTTCAAGCATGCGTTTTTAGAAAGAAAAAGTTCAATTATATAATTACATAGTTTCAAAATAACTCATAATTGAAGTTTTTTAATGTGTGAATAAATATGTATGGGATGAGACAAAATATATGTAAGGGTTTTCTTCATGCAAAAAAAAAAAAAAAAAAAAATTAAATTCCTGTACTATAGAACAATGTTCACGCAAGGTCATCCTTTGAGAAAGTTCGTCATTCAAGTACGACTTGCGTAACCTACTTCTACGTTTGTTTATGTTAGCATTTGTAGCAATAGACAGATGTTAGTCGAGATGTATCTGATCGACAAGTTTTTCCGAAGCTGTTATTTTCATCGGAGAATCTTAAATGAAAAAAATGTCGATTAATTTTTTTTCTTGAAGAATTATCTCTCCTTTTCTACGTATTTTATCCTATTTTACACCTACGTACTATATAAGAATTTGTCAAGATGCCATTCAGACGTCGTCTTTAATGGTCAGGGTCACTCCGTGTGTTCGGTTTGGCGGAATTCCAAAAATTCCTGGCTTATTGGGCGCCGAATGAACTTAACTCGATGATGTATGTCAAGCGTGCGGTCTTCCTTTGACAATCGCGAATTCGAAATTTTCCAATGTTCGCGTTTTAACACGATGTGTATGCGTTTTGATAAATCAATATCATAAATTATGCTTTCTTGTTTTCAAAGGAATCTTTCGGTGCTAAGGTTGCCATGTTCAACCAATATGCCAGCAAACACCAAGACAAGCAAACCAAAAACCCATTCACGTCCGGCCTGAACATCGAGAAGCCGAAATTCTCCAAAGAAGAATATGGAAGGTGTGTAAAATTCAGTAAAGCGTCGTTACACGAATTTGTTTTTTTATTTGTTATTAAAAAAAATCAAATTAATTTTCTTCAGACCAGAAGCAGGTTCTTTGTCTGATCTCCGCGGCCGCAAAGCAAACGCTCACATACTGAAAGAAATACTGGAGCTTTGCGAAATTATCAGCCAGGAAGGCACACCTTGTCGGGATCAACCCGATGTGATCGGCATCACGTTTGGCGATCTCTTCAACATTTATACCAATATTAATGACAAATGCGTAGGATTGCTCTTGAGAGCGAGAAAACAAAAATTCGTAGAATTCGAGGGCGAATGTCTCTTCCAGGTATAAACGCCGCATTTTCTTTGATATCTAAATTTATTTTATTTTATCACACATTTAATTTTTATGATTTTTTTACACGCAGAGAAGAGACGACGACGTTCCGATATTTTTAGTCAAACCCATCAAGGAAATTCGCAAAGAGTACAATCAACGATTGGAAGAAATCCGAAAAGAAACGCTACTGGCTAGTTAATGTAAAGTATGTACTAATCCTATTTTTAAAAGAATATTCCATTTGGCCTATACTTTACAGTAATACAAATTATCACATTGTATAGCATGTAATTTGTGCGCAAACGTTATCGAATTTTGTACATTGAGAGTAAGAATGAGTGTACGACGTATACGATGTAAATAATTCGCGAATACAGTGCGAGATAAATGCGATAGCGGAGTGTGACCGATGATGACAATGTGATTTGTATGAAAAGTGTGTAAGAGTCAACTTTGTAAATATCCAACAATAAATAATCGATATACATACGTTAAGTTGAAGTTCGTCGAGCAAAAAATATTTTGCTTCTGTCAAACGGTAGTGTAGAAAAAAAACAATTAATTACCGCAATTGTTGTTTCGATGCGCACATGTCGTTGCGATAATTTTTTTTTTTAATAAACGGAGACATTCCGCGGATCTTCTTTTAATCTTGAGTTTTAGTCACACCGGGGAGAAGCGGAGAGTGCGTTTCTTGAAAGGAGAAAAGAACGTGCACCAAGGCGAATAATCGCATAATTTATATTTGTATATACAGTCACTTTACAACGCGCTCTTTGTTACACAGTGTAGCTCGATTACTTTGGGTCAGCGAACGCCAAGTGGGTTTCGGTAAAGACAATATCAAAGTAAAAAAACTAATTAATAAGAAAGGGGACGCCCTGTCGCGTGTATCTCTCGCGCGACAAAGATGAGCGACGAGGGGGAACGCCGAGGGGAATATTTTTATTTTATTTTTTTTTTATATGTCCGTCCAAAAAGCGGAAGCTTCGATAAATCTCTTTTAACGTCATGCGACAGACAGATAGTAGTTTGTAGCCTCGTATTTTCACCGCGTATTTAGCGCTCGGTCACTTGAAGGCTTGTCTGACATTTTTCAAGCCGATGAGAGACTTGGTGCCGCGGGATTCTAATTATTTTTTATTTATACCACGCAGAAACATCAACGACAAATCGTAACATTTACAACAGCAGTGAAAATAGGAGGGTTGAATTATCGTTTTCCTGAAGGCAGCAAAGTTCGATATACAGCACTCGGATGATGCGCGTCGAATCGCATTGATCATCAAAACACACTGTACACTCCTTCCGAGAAAAAACATCGATCGTAGGATCTCTATCTCTAGATTGGCAGTAGCGTTAGTCGTAATATTGCAAAGGAAGCTAAACATGTTTCCTCTTCCTGTCTTTTGCGTCTTCCTTCGACTCGAAACAACGATAAAAAATATATTTCTTTATTAAATAAGTTTCGACAAAGAGAGAGAGAAACAGAGAAGGAACAAAATATAAATGCACAAGGCCTGTTTTGCCGCGCGTTATTATTAACAAACATTAAAAATCGATCCAACTTCAAAAAGAATTACACGCCGTAATGAAAACAGTTAAAGTTTTTTAATAAAATCGAGCCTCGAGAAGCGCAAATATATTTTTCCGTCATTTTTCTTCTCTGTCCTCTCTGATCACGCGAGGAACAGTGCGACTGACGAAATGTTTTACAAATTCCTTTCTTTTTGTAGTTTTCTCCGCCGATTCTCTTCTCCTTTTTGCTCGCATGTTGCTGGTCGTACGATGCGCTTTTGATATGTCAACGATAAAAGACAAACGGGGATGAGAGGGGAACGTGGGGAGAGGGAGGTTAAAAAACTTTCCAAAAGACAAAACTGTCGAAAAAGGAGGATATGTATGAAGATTGCGCGCGATTGATATTCGCGTTAATCGCGGATATGGTTATCTTGGACAGCGATCGCAATTGATCAATATATATATAATATCGCAGGATTATTTCGCAAAAATATTAGTTACATCATGGAACGTGGCGTGACGTAAAATTGATAAAATTCGCAGCCGTTTACTGGATGTGATATCTTAACGATTTTTTTTTTAAGATAAATCTCTTCAACATATGTTTCGTGTATCAGTTGTTTTTTTTCCACAAGTAACTAGGATCTTTGCGAAATGTTACAAAGAATCTTCTCAAATATAAGGTCATAAAGAAATCCGACGATGTTCGTCGTAATTTCATGTAAGCGTAATTTTTTTTTTTCAAGCCGCGTATTTTCGACGCGTCTCTCACATTCAGCGCCGAACATGTGATTGATACGAATTTTCCGTGACAAAAATGTTAATTCCTCGAATGTTATCATAGCGAGAACATTCGACACATTTGGCGATAAATGTGTAGGTAACGTACGGAGCGAAACGAATGAAGCTTGATCCATACTATCAGGAACGGAATTTGAAATTGGATTGAAAGTTATTTTTTCAGAAAGACTGCTTTTGCGTGTGTATGTGTACAACATACTATTTTAAGAAAATAATTTCACACACGTGCTTTTCGTTTTCTATATAACTTATAATCTTATGTGATATTATTACTTACGTCTCAAAGAATATTAATTAAATCGAATTAAAAAAATTTATATTTTTTTTCTACATCATTTTATGTTCTATAATCCGAGATAAATCTAAAAATTTAATTCTATAAATGATATATCTTAAAAAAAATATAAGAAACTCTGTTCAATAAATTTTTCAGACTAAATTTTTGCGATTAGACATACGTTGGTTACGTTTCATCGTGTTCCAACAATTTTGCTTACGACACACAAGTCTCAAGTAGAACCTATAGTTGAATCAAGCCTTTAACACATTGTTTCCGACAGATGTTTGTTAAACAAACGGTTAATTTATGTACGCGGACGATCGACGTGCGATCGTGGACGTTGTGTGTAGCTTCATCATAGATCGTTCGTTTGATGTCTCTTCACATGGACATGAGCAATCGTTGTTTCTTTCTCTGTGTAACTGTTACAACAATTCGCCAATAATTCGTAATCACGCGGCGATCATTTTATACGGTATATAATAATAAAACATTTCTTACAATTAGACCGTTTCACATTTTCGATTGCCAACAACGATTTTTCGAGAAATCCCGATTCGATTAATATTTATTCTTGTGCCAATCTATGTGTTGTCTTATCTATTTTATGGAAACACGCGCCACGCGATATGCGAAGTTTATCTTATCAATGAACGTGTGCGCTTCGCGCGATTGCACGGCTTTTCTATATACATATCATATTCGCAACCGTTCAACAAACGTTAAAACAAACGTTAAAAGAACTTTTTTGTATTCTCTCCGCGCAACTTTATGAGAGCGAGTTTTTTGTTTTTTTATTTCTCTTCGGGTTTGCGCACAATGTTGGCAATCGTAAATAATAATGTTACGACGCTTGCAACCGCAACTAAAGTGAATTACAGTCACCAATGATAGAAAAACAGCGAAAAATTTGACGGTGTCTCTCAACGTCACGCGTTATCAAGAGTTTTTCGCAAGAAATGCGCGCGCGTTTGGACGTGCCGATGTTATCCTCGATTTATCTCGCAAGGGCTCTTCGCGCCCGTTGTTACTTCCAATTTAGTTTTACGTGACCGCGGAAGGAAGCGCTTTTCTTCCCCGATAGTAATCACGTAAACATCCGTAACGCCGAGCGTTTCGTCCCAACTTCCGTCTGGTCTCGCTCAGATAGTGTTGGCGGTTCTGAAGGGTTTCTTCACACGGAAAACTATAGAAAACGCGTCGAGTCTTCGCGCAAATTTTTCGAGGAAATACAAAAGAATTCAACACTCCGCGAAACTTTGTTTTGTGACTCTTCGAAGCTCTCGCTCGTCAATGCTCTTCGCGATGTTATTTCGCTAGGAGGAAATTTTAACCGCGCGCTTCTTTTTATTTCGCCGAAACAGACAGAGGATGGGATACATTCGACTTTTATTTAAATAATCAACAACGCTCGTTTGCGAGGTACAATAATTTTTATACGATTAACTTAGGCGATTTTTTTTTTTTAACTATTCCGTCCGAAGGGGAAGAACACGTTCACGTCACTGGCTGAACATGCGTGCGTGCGTGCGTGCGTCCGTTATATTTATTTATAATTTATATTTCATATATGTATGTGTGTGTATGCGTGTGCGCATATATGATGCGTTTTCTCGGAGTCACGCCGAAAAATAAATGATGCGCGGCATCGCGAGCATCATTCGAAGGCTAATCCGTGAATTACGTTACGATAACTAGGTCGTTACGATGTGATCTTAGGTCCGGTTATTAATTATTTATTATGATACACTCTAAGAACGAATTCTGTGTCAATTCGTTTTTGTTTTGTTTAGCAACGCGTGAGGAGATTTTATTTACACAGGTCGCATTCGCACACGAACAACTTCTGTCATATCACGTGTATCTCTCTCTTTCGTCGCACGCCATGTTGCTGCGAATCCCGCTTTACACGGACTGCGAAGCGGTTACGCGCTAACTTCTTCTCTCACGGTCATCTTGCTCTACTATACTTGCGAAGAACTTTACTGTTGCATCATTTTATAACGCAAGCGTGCACGCAGACGTGAGTTCCGGTGATATTCCGTTCGCATTCAAATCCGCAAGTTGGCGACGATTTTAATTTCCGTTCAAATTAATACTTAATTATCTGAATCTATTTAATTTGTCTGAAGAATTTTTAACCGTCCGATTTCTCATCTCGATCAAATTTGTTTTCTAAAAATATTATATTGGAATTTTAATTTAAATTTAGTAAAAAACTCTTTAGTCCTTGCGCAGATGGGTTTGTAAATTTAAACAACTGCTTCTTGTAAAATAAGATGTAAGAAGAGCGAGTATAAATAATAATTTTCGAACTATCTACACCCCTATGCGAGATCTGAACCCTCACGGATCACGCTCACACCGGCTGTCATTAATAGCGTCTAACTACATAGAATTTAACCCCGTATTCTGTCCCTCAAGTGGAATGTAGAGTTTTCTGTGTAAATAAGTATATATATATATATGTATAATATATATTTATATAATATTATAATCTCTCTTTTGTTTGCGCGCATTTTGTAAAAAGCTTTTTCTACCTAAAAAACAACGTGAGTCGTGTGAGTTTCGCATCTACTACTGGCAATAAATCAACAAGTTCCTTTAAAATACATTTTCTCTATTCTGGAAAAATTCCACGGTCAGTTGTTTTTTTTTTTTTGTTTTTTTAAAAATCTCTCTCTACCGAACACTCAAACATAACACCGATTTATCTTTTTTCTCTTTTTTTCGTCAATTTTTTCCGCCGCCCGCGCGTTTTTCTTTTTTTTTTTTTTTTTTTTAAGTCAGTCTTGGCATCGTAAAAGGTGTGCTTCAGTAAATGTACGCGTGTGTGTGTGTGTGTGTGTGTGTGTCGTGTACAACTTAAAAGATATAGATTCTATACATATATAACGTGGGGGAAGGCTGTGTCTCCTTTAAGAGAGTCTACCCTTTCGCTAAATTCGCGCCGTGCACATGTACGTATACAGATAAATTCATACATACATATATAATCCGTTGTGTATATTAATCTCGTCACCTTAAAAATATATTATTGTCTTTCGATGAAAACGTAGCACTTGACAAGCTCCTCTCTCGCTCCCCTTGACCGCGTTCTTCGTCCATCATCGCGCGCGGTGATGATCGATGGCGTCAGACAATTCTTGCGAGAAGTTCGATATAACATTCTTGCTACTTTCTTCTACACGTGATGAACAACGATGATGATGTCGCGGAGTGATGAGCGAATGTACACATCGCTACGATTAAATAATACTTCTTTTCTCTTATCTCTTACCTACTGTGGATGGCCCTGTGAGAAAAGCAGTACCCGTCAAGTTTCTACGATAGATTCTAATCTCAATGTCCACGTATTCTTTTTTTTTTTTTTTTTTTTT